>JZKD02S1923197.1:0-11963 GCA_000966675.3 Picea glauca
TATGGATATTACATGTCATTCCATTTCTGGTGGTATGTGGAACGTCACATAACTCCTCATGGTTAGAGAGTTATGGCCATGAGAAGTTGGAGAACCCAGGTTTGGGTAATGGACCCAGGTTTGGGTAATGGACCCAAGTTTGTTTGATAGATAATGGTATGAGTTTTGATATATTTGCAGACAAAAATATTCTAGATGGATAGTACATATCATTCCATTTCTAGTGGTATGTGTAATGTCACATAACTCCTCACGGTTAGAGAGTTATGGCCATGTGAAGTTGGAGAACCCCCATGAGTCATCTAGAAGCCCAAAAAGGTCAAAGTAGTCAAAGTGGTTTAAGAGATTTTAGAAGGTAAATAATAAAGTGAAGTGATGAATGTACTATAAGTCAAATTGAATACAAACAAAATTATTTAAATAATAATTTTAATGGAGAATTTAGAAGTGGGTTAACTCTAAAATAAGGAAAGTGGGTTAAAATGCTTAAAAGGTAACCCCTTGAGGAAGCTACATGAAAATATAAATAAGAGGCAAGACTCTCTCATTTTAAACACACTTGAGAATATTGAATATATACAGGTGACTGAAGTAACCAAAGGATAGCTAAGCTGAATTTTAAAGGGAAGGTGAAGTAAAGAAGGACGAAATTCAAGGGAGGATACATTCTTTTGATGATGCTTTCTAAGGTATGTTATTTATAGGTCATCTCACCATTTTCACAATAATTTTTTTTATAGAATGATTCAGATAGTGAAATTGGGAGGCCATTGAGGAAACATATCCAAGTATATGTGAAAATGGATATGTGGGTCATTTTATTTTTGGATTTACACGCCGTGGAAAATAAAGTTTGTGGCTAGTCCCGAAACTAGTCTAAAACAGGTGTTTCGGGTAAAAATGTCATAACATATTCATAACAAATCCAAATCTAGTAAGACCAAATGCATTGGTCAGAATACGGTCTTTAGTATTCTTTGTACAATTTTTAGATCCATACAACAAATATTCCTTGCGGGGCACGCTATACAAGTTCTCTCTCTAGAATAAACCAGAATTCAACAAGGTATGCCATTTTTGCTATAACTCCTTTTCTGAGAGGTTCCAAGTAGCGAAGTCTGGAGGAATTGCATAAAAGACACTGAAGAACATTGTGTACCATTTTCAGATATTCATTCATTACAAGTACATAGTTATGCTTATTTCAAGTTAGGGTTGTTGACTAATCCAAAATTAGTCATGTGAGACTAAAGTAAAGTTTGATGAAAATGCTAGTCTCTTGTTGTTAAAGTTAAGGAAGGTTTGTAGGTATGTGATCATATACACCAGGTCTATTACATAGTTACAAATCAGATTTGGATGATGAAATTGATGATGGATTTTTTTTAAGGTACATGTTGGGTACATGGTTGAGACAAGTAGTTGATGAGTTGGCTCATACATGAGGTGTATAGTTGATGATGTTGGTACATATTGATGAGTCATAGTTTATGTGTAGTTGATGCATGATTGGTACATATTTGGTGCATGGTTGATGCACTCATTGATGATATAGGTTGATGTACAGGTTCGTGCATGGTTGATGCACTTGTTTATTGTATAGGCTGATTACATGTTGTTTGGTATAGGTTGATGCATGGTTGATGCACTTGTTTATAGTACAGGTTGATTAGAGGTTGATTGGTACAGGTTGTTACAGTGGTATATCTCATAGTGATAGTGTGACAGTGGTTCCATCATTCTACTTCTACATCAGGGCGGTTGGATTGGGTAAGGACATGTGGTTGTAGCTGAAGAACATAGGGGGTTGTAGCCTCCTTTTGGTTGTAGTTAGAGAATTGGGGAGTTGGATATTCCCTTAGGTTGTAGCCTGAGAAACTAGGGGGTTGGAGCTTCCTTCCAGTTGTAGCTGGAAAACAAAGGAAGTTGGTGCTTCCAATGAATGTAATTTTTAAAGATATATAAGAAAAAACATTCCATGGTTTTCTCCCGCTTTGGGTTTCCACGTAAAACACTGGTGTACTGTGTATGTGTGTGATTGCTCATTTGCTCATTGTTTATTTACCCTGCAACTGTTGGATGATAATGCTACATTGATATAACACTTGCATTTTATTGTGAAAAAGGATTAAATTGCTCTATTACTGATTCACCCCCCCTCTCAGTAATCCAACAATTGGTATCAGATCCGGTTCCTTTAGGAAACAGTTTAACCACTAGAAGGAGATCATGGATTATTATGAGAATGGAGTACCAATGTTTAATGGTTATAATGGTTTTAAGTATGAGATGTGGAGCAAAAGGAGGAAAGTATTTTTACAGGCACATGGACATTATATTTGGCTATCAGTTGTTACAAGATATGATAGTTCAAAAAGGGAAAAGAATGCAACCAAGAAGGAATTGAAGAAGAATAAAAAAATAACAATGGATTTCATTTGGGAAGGATTACCTAATCCGGTAAGAGAAAATGTTGGTAAATGTTCATCAACCAAATAACTTTGGGATAAGTTACATGACATATATTCTTCACCTATCGCAGATTCTGAAAATGCCAAAGAAGATGCAGATATAGATCAGGAAGAATTATGTTCACCATGTCAAATAGATTCAGAAGATGAAGAATATATAATCACTAGAGGTATGTTGTTTTGCTTTAATTGTGAAAAATGTGGACATTTTGAAATAGAATGCCATGAAGGAAATGAGACAGAAAAACTAATTGAAAAGGAAGATAATTATGAAATAGAATTGATTAGTGCTTTAGATGAAATAAGAGAAGAAAACAAGTCTCTCAAGAAAGAATTGATGAAACAAAAGGAAAGTGTTCACATTTTTGAAGAATCCCAACAGGTCATCGAGAAATTAAAAACTCAGCTAGAAGAAGTTAGAAAGATCAAATAAAATCTTGAATATCAAAAGCAGTGTTTGGAAGCCAGCATAGAAGCACAGAAGGAAGAAGCAGGAATGAGAGAGAAGATATTGACAGATCATCTTAAGGAAAGAACTATTGATCTAAACCAACTTGAGGTAGAGTTTGGTCAAGAAGAGAAAGGAATTGAAGAAGAAATAATCACATTAAACATTCATCTTGAAGAAGCGAAAAGAACATAAGAATTCATGAAGTCTCAGATAATGAAGAAAGAAGAAGAGGTTGAGAAGCTTGAAGAAGAAGTTGTCACATTGAGAAGTAAAATCGTCAAACTCAACAAGAACATTGAAGAGACAAAAACATTCACATTAGTTATAGAGAATGAAGAGAAGCACTCTAGGTTTCTAGAAAATAAGAATGAAGAAAATAGAAAGAGTTATGCATAAGTACTCAAAGGAAGGAATCATGGTCAACCAGAATCTAATAAAACTATTGAAGATACNCCAACAAGACGCTCAAGGGTCCTTAATAAAATTCCTTTTTGAATGCTCATAATGGGGGAACAAACCTCCTGAAAAGATTTCTCACAGAGCCACTCAATGATCCTAAAGGTTCTTCCCAGATTGAGGTATGCTCACTTAAATATCCATACAAATAATTTGCATGGTTACTTGCAAGGATTGTTGGGCATGATTCCACAACTATTGTTCCAAAGTACATTCTTTATGTTCTGCATTACTTTGTTCGTGAGAATGTCATTTTTGGGTGGGCACTTGTTATTTTGAATGAGGTCTCCTTTCAGTAGGGGAATTTCCACAGAAGAAAGAGGTTTTATATGAATTCTTATTTGATTTATGACGTAGTCTACTGCCATGTATTTAAATATTTACCTTAGTTGAGAAGTGTAAATTATAACAAAGATCCAATGCAGTTATGATATCCAACACTTTGGAGACATAAGGCCCCTCACAATTTTTATCATGTGCAATTTTATTTTCTCTCCACATTAAAAAAAATGCTTCACGGTTCTTCTACAAACATGTTGTCAAGAGAAGCTATGTTTTTTCTCATTGGAAAAGGATTTTTTGAATTTCAAGATGAATGTACTTACATATGATTATATGGATTTCAAGGAAAACCCTTTCTACTCCCACACGATTTCTACGATAAATTCTTTGTAATTGAATTATGTAGACAATACATGTTATGGGATCATTTTTTCAATGAGAAAAGAAAGAAGTAGTTCATTCCAATGCCTATCAGAGTTGGAGAGATTAATGTTAAAAGTATCTATCACCTAGATGAATTTATTTTTATTTTGATTATTTTAAGATGAGATAAATTCATGAAATTGAATGCTTTGATCCAGATGGTTCATTCTCATCTCATATGTTTTCTATTGGATACAAGTCATCTTTTACTAGATCACTGCAATTGGATGCAAGATGATATGATAACCGAAACCCTCAAGAAAATTTGTTCAGAAGTCATCAATTACCCCTGCAAGATGATATCAACACTTTGGTTAGTACTAATGATCAATATAAAGAAAGAGGATGAACTACAATAAGTAATGCTCCTAGATCACCCCATGTTTATGAAAGAAGTCTTTCAATGACTCAGATTAAACCTCATAGTAATAATGGAGAGAAAAGGAAATATACCGTTGGAAGTGTTGGTGATGGATGAGACAAGGATCCTCCTAAAAAATCTATTGAAAAATCACATGTATTTTGGGGGATCTCAAAAAGGAAAAGGGATATTGTGGAAAAGGACAATTGAGGGGTTCAAGAATGTGAAACTAGTTTCGAAGAAATGGAGGTTGATACTATTGTTGGAGTGCCTGATTGGGCAGAACAACAATTAATTAAAAGTTGAATGATAGTTGAGGAATTGGTTTGTGATGAACCAATGGTTTTGGAAGAAGAATCTGTTACTTTTAACCATGCAACATTTAATCAAAGTTCTAAAAAATTACAAATTGAAAAGGTCAACATGAAGAACAAAAAGGTTGTAGAGAAATGGAACTCTGAAATAGACATAGAAGGGTAAAACCCCTCTAAAGTTCTAAAGTTTCATCATTCCATAGGTGATTCTCTGAAATATTCCATTAGTGAACTAGAAAAGGAAAATTTAATACTGAAGAAGAGAATAAAGTATTTAGAAGATGCTTTGATTCCTAAGCCCTTATTTGCTAAACCAATATCTACTCTCAATCTGATTGATATTTGTGAAGATGCACCGTAATCAAATTCAAAATTGAAAGGAGGTTCAATTTTATTGACAACTATTAGGAAATATTTTGCATGCAACATAAAAAAAATGGTTACTCTAATACTTGATGATTGAGAATTGGCCACTAGTTCAACTAGTATTTTTGCAAGGATTCTAAATCTTAAAGAATATATTAAAAAAGACTTAGAAAATGATGAACATTTCTACAAGGAATATATAAACATTTTTAGTGCTACAATATCAAGTATGAGTGATGTCCAGATGAGGGAACAAAATATTCCATCAAAGGTTCAAATCGAACAAATAGATGCATGCTCGTCAAGAAGAATTAAATGTTTATGAGAAATGATTGCTGGAAGTGATACCATTAATGTCAGACAATTGGCTTAGGTTGATGGACAATTGGTATGTATTGTTGGTTTTCATTGATGTCAACCATTGGAGAGTGATATTGTATATTGATTTCAACCCTTAGTGATTGATGTCAACCCTTGGAGAAAGTCCGGTAACGAATTCTGGTAGCACAAAGGTTTGGGTAATGGACCCAAGGTTGTTTCATGTATAATGGTATGCGTTTTAATATATTTGAAGGTAATAATATTATATATGGATAGTACACGTCATTCCATTTCCGGTGGTATGTGCATCGTCACATAAATCCTCACGGTTAGAGAGTTATGGCCATTAGAAGTTGGAGAACCCAGGTTTGGGTAATGGACCCAAGTTTGTTTGATGGATAATGGTATGAGTTTTGATATATTTGCGGACAAAAATATTCTAGATGGATAGTACATGTCATTCCATTTCTAGTGGTATGTGTAACTTCACATAAATCCTCATGGTTAGAGAGTTATGGCCATGTGAAGTTGGAGAACCCCCATGAGTCATCTAGAAGCCCAAAATGGTTAAAGTAGTCAAAGTGGTTTAAGAGATTTTAGAAGGTAAATAATAAAGTGAAGTGATGAATGTACTATAAGTCAAATTGAATACAAACAAAATTATTTAAATAATAATTTTAATGGAGAATTTAGAAGTGGGTTAACCCTAAAATAAGGAAAATGGGTTAAAATGGTTAAAAGGTAACCCCTTGAGGAAGCTACATGAAAGTATAAATAAGAGGCAAGACTCTCTCATTTTAAACACACTTGAGAATATTGAATATATACAGGTGATTGAAGTAACCAAAGGAT
The DNA here is from genome assembly GCA_000966675.3 of Picea glauca. Taxonomy (NCBI): domain Eukaryota; kingdom Viridiplantae; phylum Streptophyta; class Pinopsida; order Pinales; family Pinaceae; genus Picea; species Picea glauca. The sequence goes on from JZKD02S1923197.1 coordinate 6,298, forward strand.
AGCTAATCTGAATTTCAGAGGGAAGGTGAAGTAAAGAAGGCCGAAATTCAAGGGAGGATACATTCTTTTGATGATGCTTTCTAAGGTATGTTATTTATAGGTCATCTCACCATTTTCACAATAATTTTTTTTTCTAGAATGATTCAGATAGTGAAATTGGGAGGCCATTGAGGAAACATATCCAAGTATCTGTGATACAAATTTCAGCTTGTGGGTCGTTTTATTTTTGGATTTACACGCCGTGGAAAATAAAGTTTGTGGCTAGTCCCGAAACTAGTCTAAAACAGGTGTTTCGGGTAAAAATGTCATAACATATTCATAACAGATCCAAATTCGGTAAGACAAAATGTATTGGTTAGAATACAGTCTTTATCATTCTGTGTACAATTTTCAGATCCATTCAACAAATATTCCTTGCGGGGCACGCTATACAAGTTCTCTCTCTAGAATAAACCGAAATTCAACAAGGTATGCCATTTTTGCTATAACTCCTTTTCTGAGAGGTTCCAAGTAGCGAAGTCTGGAGGAATTGCATAAAAGACACTGAAGAACATTGTGTACCATTTTTAGATATTCATTCATTACAGGTACATAGTTATACTTATTTCAAGTTAGGGTTGTTGACTAATCCAAAATTAGTCATGTGAGACTAAAGTAAAGTTTGATGAAAATGCTAGTCTCTTATTGTTAAAGTTAAGGAAGGTTTGCAGGTATGTGATCATATACACCAGGTCTATTACATAGTTACAAATCAGATTTGGATGATGAAATTGATGAGGGATTTTTGTTAAGGTACATGTTGGGTACATGGTTGAGACAAGTAGTTGATGAGTTGGCTCATACATGAGGTGTATAGTTGATGATGTTGGTACATATTGATGAGTCATAGTTTATGTGTATTTGATGCGTGATTGGTACATATTTGGTGCATGGTTGATGCACTCATTGATGATATAGGTTGATGTATAGGTTCGTGCATGGTTGATGCACTTGTTTATGGTATAGGCTGATTACATGTTGTTTGGTATAGGTTGATGCACTTGTTTATGGTACAGGTTGATTGGTACAGTTTGTTACAATTGTGTATCTCACAGTGATAGTGTGACAGTGGTTCCATCATTCTACTTCTACATCAGGGCGGTTGGACGGTGTAAGGACAGGTGGTTGTAGCCACCTTCTGGTTGTAGCCGAAGAACATAGGGGGTTGTAGCCTCCTTCTGGTTGTAGTTAGAGAATTGGGGAGTTGGATATTCCCTTAGGTTGTAGCCTGAGAAACTAGGGGGTTGGAGCTTCCTTCCAGTTGTAGATGGAAAACAAAGGAAGTTGGTGCTTCCAATGAATGTAATTCTTAAAGACATATAAGAAAAAAACATTCCATGGTTTTCTCCCACTTTGGGTTTCCACGTAAAACACTGGTGTACTGTGTATGTGTGTGATTGCTCATTTTTTCATTGTTTATTTACTCTGCAACTATTGGATGATAATGCTACATTGATATAACACTTGCATTTTATTGTGAAAAATGATTAAATTGCTCTATTACTGATTCACCCCCCCTCTCAGTAATCCAACAATTGGTATCAGATCCGGTTCCTTTAGGAAAAAATTTAACCACTAGAAGGAGATCATGGATTATTATGAGAATGGAGTACTAGTGTTTAATGGTCATAATAGTTTTAAGTATGAGATTTGGAGCAAAAGGAGGGAAATATTTTTATAGGCACATGGAAATTATATTTGGCTATTAGTTGTTACAAGATATGATAGTTCAAAAAGGGAAAAGAATGCAACCAAGAAGGAATTGAAGAAGAATGAAAAAATAGCAATGGATTTCATCTGGGAATGATTACCTAATCTGGTAAGAAAAGGTTGGTAAATGTTCATCAACCAAAGAACTTTGGGATAAGTTACATGACATATATTCTTCACCCATCGCAGATTCAGAAAATACCAAAGAAGATGCAGATACAGATCAGGAAGAATTATGTTCACCATGTCAAACAGATTCAGAAGATGAAGAATACATAATCACCAGAGGTACGTTGTTTTTCTTTAATTGTGAAAAATGCGGACATTTTGAAATAGAATGCCATGAAGGAAATGAGATAGAAAAACTAATTGAAAAGGAAGATAATTATGACGCAGAATTGATTAGTGCTTTAGATGAAATAAGAGAAGAAAACAAGTCACTCAAGAAAGAATTGATGAAACAAAAGGAAAGTGTTCACATTTTTGAAGAATCCCAACAGGTCATTGAGAAATTAAAAACTCATCTAGAAGAAGCCAAAAAGATCGAAGAAAATATTGAATATCAAAAGCAGTGTTTGGAAGCCAACATAGAAGCACAGAAGGAAGAAGCAGGAATGAGAGAGAAGATATTGACAGATCATCTTAAGGAAATAACTATTGATCTAAACCAACTTGAGGTAGAGTTTAGTCAAGAAGAGAAAGGAATTGAAGAAGAAATAATCACATTAAAAATTCATCTTGAAGAAGCGAAAATAACATAAGAAGTCATGAAGTCTCAGATAATGAAGAAATAAGAAGAGGTTGAGAAGCTTGAAGAAGAAGTTGTCACATTGAGAAGTAAAATCGTCAAACTCAACAAGAACGTTGAAGAGACAGAAACATTCACATTAGTTATAGAGAATGAAAAGAAGCACTCTAGGTTTCTAGAAAATAAGAATGAAGAAAATAGAAAGAGTTATGCATAAGTACTCAAAGGAAGGAATCATGGTCAACCAGAATCTAATAAAACTATTGAAGATACATCTTCAAGAAGACCATCCATGTTCAAGCCACAAATAATATTCAATCATGATCATGATCAGTCAAGGCAAAAATTCAGAAGGACTTCGCCACAAAGAAGATCATTCACTCCGATATGCAAATTTTTTTTATGGTCATTTTTTTTATTATTTTACTAACTTTGGACATAAGGTTGCATATTGCAGGGATTATACAAGAAATGTTCAAGCAAGAAATGCCTATGTGGCCCCACGTAACATTGAATGTTACAAATGTCATAACTATGGACACATAACTAGTGATTGTAGAAGCATGATCGATACTTCCATGAAAGAGAACACTGATATCAGATGTAAGAAAGTATGGATAAGAAAACACGAAGAACATGTGAACAAAAACCAGGTCCCAGAGATCACAAGATTGGCAATAAAACAAGATGAAGAAAATTCTATAGAGAAAAAGAAATATGTCAGATACATAAAGGTTTGGAAAACACTTGAAAGAAAAGAAGGACAAGTAAATAAGGAACATGTTCAAGAGATTGTACTTTCAGGCATTGTAGTGAAATATGAATCCACCGAAAGAAAGAAAGAAGTCAGAGATCAAAGAGATGATGAATATACCAATGAAGATGATGATGAATATACATCAGAGCAGGAATTGTTCTGATCCATCTGGCTTAGAGACTCCCAAGTAATATGAATATTATACATGGAGAGTCTATGCGATAGCTGTGACAGACCAAAGAACCATCCTTCGAGCAACTTGCAGAGTTCGAGAAGACATATTCAGAGAAGTCAGTTAGTTGAAGTATAGTTTGATAGATTAATCAAGACTTCATGATAATATAATGATAAATGAGTCATCATTATGGACAATTGCGCAAGTAAAGTCTTGGAAAGTATGGATAGAAATGGATTCGTAAGAACACTTAGCAGGTTTGGACATATATATGACAGTGGATGAGAGCATGGATTCATAGATTGGTTCAGAGAGTGGTTTAGAGACAAAGAAAAATTATCATAATGGATGATAATTACACAGGAAATGGTTCAAACAATGCTAATGGATTCCAAATTGATAGATATTTTTTGGACACATGCATTGCATAAAACAGTTCACATTCAAAACAAAGTAATGCTCGAAAACAAAAATAACAAAACTCCCTACGAACTATGGAAAGGAAGCACAAACAACAACCTCTACATCAAGGTAACTCAAGGTAGTATTTTATTAATTGAAATTTATGTTGATGATATTTTTTTGGAAGTACTAATGACAGGTTAAGACATAAATTTGCAAAGGATATGCATAATGAATTTGAAATGTCATTACTTGGATAACTATCCTTCTTTTTGGGTCTTCAAATATGTCAAAGCAACCAAGGAATTTTTATTTCTCAAACTAAGTATATCAGAGAAATGCTAAAGAGGTTTGGAATGGAAGATTGCAAACTAGTTACCACTCCTATGCAAACCAGTTGCAGGTTGAGCAAAGATGATGATTCAAAGTCTACAGACCAGAGGAAATACAGGTCAATGATTGGTTGCTCACTATATGTGACAACATCAAGACCAGATGTAATGCAGACAGTTGGACATGTGGCACGATTTCAAGCAACAAAGGAAGCACATGTATTAACAATGAAAAGGATTTTCAGATATCTCAAAGGAACATAAGAGTTTGGATTATGGTATCCAAAAATAAATGATCTATCACTTATTTCATATGCAGATGCATATTGGACATGTTGCATTGATGACCGACGAAGCACCATTGGAGCAACGTTCTACTTGGGTGAGTGTTTAGTATCATGGTTAAGAAAGAAACAATCATCAATATCCTTATCTACAGCCGAGACATAGTATATTGCAACAAAAACATGTTGTACAGACGTTCTATGGATGAAACAAACTCTAATAGATATATAGGTTGAGTATGATGAGCCCATTCCAATCTATTGTGATAATACAAGTGCCATTAGTATCTCAAAGAACCCGGTGATGCACTCCAAGACGAAGCACATTCCAGTCAAGTATCAGTTTCTATGGGAACAAGTTGCAGAGAAGAACATCAGAGTTGAATATGTGGGCACAAAAGAACAAGTGGTAGACATATTTACAAAACCACTTCCACGAGAATCCTTTTAGTATCTTCGCTAGAGAATAGGAGTAATTTCTACTCCAAAATGGATGCTTTTGAATGCTTAACTTATATGTCTTAGATGTACATGAGGAAGCACCATAAATAGGACAATTCAGGATGGGAGATCAGTTTCAGAAAGAGTTCTGTTAGGGGGAGCATCCCTAAATGGAAAAATACCTTTTCCATTGATGACAAAGGGGGAGAGATTTATCAGATGCAAAGGTAAATGCTTGGAGAGAGAACATATAGGGATGTTTCCAAGGGGATCGATTGTCACAAGGTAAGAATGACTGATATGACTTCAGAGTGATACCCTTTGTCAAAGGGGGAGATATTATTCATATGAAGGGAGAGAGAGTAATCAGAGGCTTATAAACACAAAGAAAAATCAAAGGAATGTAGACAGGGGGAGAAACCCCAAGGAGAGTTCAGTCAGGGGGAGCAGCCCCAAAGGGAGATACCCTTTTCCATTGATGTCAAAGGGGGAGAGATAGAAACATTGATGAGGAGTATAAGCATGAATGTTATCGTGACTAAGTGTTGCCATCAATGTTGGGTTGCCATCAATGCCAAAGGGGGATATTGTCAGACAATTGGCTTAGGTTGATGGTCAGTTGGTATGGATTGTTGGTTGTCATTGATGTCAAACATTGGAGAGTGATATTTTAGATTGATTTCAACCCTTAGTGATTGATTTCAACCCTTGGAGAAAGTCCGATAGCGAATTCCAGTAGCACAAAGGTTTGGGTAATGGACCCAAGGTTGTTTCATGT
>JZKD02S1923197.1:44388-54988 GCA_000966675.3 Picea glauca
CATATATGCAATTTATTTGTTTATTGAATATCCATAATGAAGAAACTTTGTAGGTTGTTCCATTTCAATTTTGAAGGCAAAGAATCCTCTCGGTTCTATAACCTGCCAGTGAAAGACTTTCATAAATGGATGGAATTCGAGGAATCGTTCCTTGAAAAGTTTGATGTTGTCAAAGTTAAGTCTCATTGGCCCTACAAATTATCCAAATGAAATTGCAACCAAATGAGAAAGTTATGTATTTTAACACTAAGTTCCACACCATGTACCTTTCAATCCCTACAAAACAAATACACCCACCAATACTCATGTTGGAATTTTACTTGAATGCCTTAGAACCTATCATGGAGTTTCTCATAAAGAACTTTGGAGTTCAAAATCTTAATCTAGAGGGAGATTATATTGAAGCAATTAAAGTTGAAAAGGACATGCCATGTTTACAGGATGCCCCCACTCTATTTATTAAACCATTACATGATGTCACCCTAAAAGATTCAAAATGTGCTAGTAATACCTACCTTGAAACATAAAAATGAAAATAATTTTACAAAAATTATCCCATGAGTTGGTCAATTTGCAAAGAAAGGTCAAAGGGGGTTCCTTTAAAAACCAAAGTTATTCAAATAATAGGGATTTGAACAACTTTAGCAAGCACAATAACAATACTTGCATTGTCCTTAGAGATAAACCCGTAGCAACTAATAACTAAAATGATTTGAGTGGAGAGGTTTTGGGGTATGTGTTGACTACAATAAGAAGTGCACAGTGAAAGGAATCGCCACGTATTCACAAATTATTTGGACATCACACTCAATTACAAAGGAATTCCAAGTTCAATAACAACTCTAAATATGATAAACCAACTGTCCCTTTGGCATCTGCTATGGTTTTATGGTACAATTTGTCATTTTCAGGCACAAAATATTTCAATGAAGGAGGATCTAGTGAAGTAGAGGAAAACTATGTCAACCATGACCAAACTAGATATTTCCATTTGAAACCAAGAAAGTAATATGAAATTTTATTTCAAGAGAATATGCCCAAAACAACTTCTCAAAACCAAATTAACTTCTTGAAAATCATTTGAACACCATTTTATTCTCTAACATTACCAAAGAGTTGGTGTTGTAACCCTTGAGATGTTTTTGTCTAGGAAACTATGCGAAGACATCCATAATTTTTTTTTTTGGTTTAAGTTGATATGTCCTAAAACAAAGTGTTTTTGTTGCTTTGTTCATGCCTTCATTACTAGTCTTTAAATATTTAAATATTAATATTCAAAGGCAAATTTTCTATGTCTTAGACAATTGAATATTTTAAAGAATGAAAGAAGAATAGAGAAAAACAAAGTTGAAAGTGAAATATTTTATCTCTTGATAAATATTACTTAACTTTCAGACAAAAGAAACAATAATTGAATATGTCTCTAAACCACAATAAAATGAACAAAAAAGAATAATTCTTCCTTATTCAGTAGGTGAAATAAATGAAGTACATGTCTGAAATAAATGAAGTACATGTCTGATTAATACTCACAATATATCTCATAGATCTATAACTTTTAAAACACCTTTGTAATTTGTGATAGTAGTTGTTGTACTAAATTATCACAGTGATGGAAGTAGACACATTCAAAGATTAAGTTAGAATCATGAAGATAACATCAAGAAATAAGACACATGAACCGAAACATTGAAGTTTGAATCTTAAAAATTGTAGATTTTATTAAAGATATGATATTTTTGGGCCAAAAATCTCCTTTACATTGAGTTTCTCATAGATATTTATACAAATTATGTAGAAACCAAAATGGTTATTCAATCCCTTTTCTTATTTATTCAAATACAACAAGATCTTTGATTTCTAGAAAATAGGACAATTGGAGAAGACAACTCCTGCATTCCTTCAACTGCTTTGGTGAGTCATCCTGTCAGCAACTGGATGAGATGATTCCAATTTTCATTCGATGGATAACTGAATGAATTCATCTTCCTGTACGCAATATCCAATTCTGTGTATTTTTCATATGTAGAGGGATTTGAAAATAAGTTATTTTTTTTCCATAGAATATAGAAATCGTCTATGAGTATGTCTACAATTCTGACCTCTCAAAGTATCAACTATCCCTTGAAATTTATCCTCTTTTTATATAGCAATAAATAATTTTTTTCTATAATTTTCATATGAAAGAAACTTCCCTTTATCATCCCATGCCGAAGGTAACCCCATTTTCACTAGATTCTCAAACTTATTTGTAAAATATTCAACATTTTTCTTCACAATTATGCATTTATTTTGAGCTTTCTATATCAGTTTCCTCTTTGTAAAAACCCTTTCAGTTTTCATAATCATTGTAGTTCTGTCTTTGACACCTTTCATTGTCAATGTTTCTCTGGAAATGGAATTTAATAATTTGAGTAGCAACTTGAGGTCTAGTTCCTAATTCATGAAATGATTTCTTTATAATGCCATCTACTTCATTTGTCAATAACATTTCATCATCTATTATCTTGAAATAGTCCCAAAGTTTTCCAACTTCATTAATGATTTTATCCCAAATGATGTGTCTTGCCCCTATGAGATAGGGTAATCCAGATAACTTGTTCTTCATTTTCTCCATGTCTGTTAGCATATTAGCTTTCAACTTCTGGTATTCTTCAATAATCTTATTCTTATCTTTTATTTTTTTACCCCGTGTTGCAATTTTTTTCTTCAACTTCTCAATCTCAGCTCCCTTTAGGTTCAAATTTGCTAATTCTTTTGATAATCCATCTGTTGGATCTAATGAATCAATTGATTGAGATGAATATGACCCACTTCTTAGGGTCTCAATATTATTTCCATACAAATTGATTTACACTTCCATATGAATCATTTTCTTCAAAAGCTGTTCTTTTTTTGCTTGGACTGCCTATAGTTCTAGGGTCTGTACAAGATCAATTCCTGGGATTTTAAGCATTTTCTTTAATGCCTCGATATCTGTGTCATTTGTTTTTATTAGTGCTTGTACATATGCTTCATATTTCATATTAGCTCCTAGGTCCATAACCCATTTCTCCAACTCTTCTACTCTCATTTGTCTTGTTCTATTAGCCTTTTTCTCATTTTTGAGTTGGGTTCTGAGTTAATCATTTATGATTTGAAGCTTTTTGATTCCAAGATTTGCTATCATGAAATATCTATTCAACATTTCTCTAGTTTGTCTATGCAATTCAAATTTATCCAGTGGATGAACTACATTAATATCAACATAAATTTTGGTCACCTTCTTCTGTTCCTTTGGTTCCATAACCGCTATATTCAACCTTCCTTTCTCATAATCCATAGTTAATATTTTTCTGGTTTGAGATGTATCATGGTCGAAATTTTTTGGAATAACATTTTGTTTAATTTTTGCACTTGTTTTCTTGATATCCATGAAATGATGAACATAATCAATCTATTTTTCTTGATTTGTACTCCCTGATTCTGTTTCACTTTGACCTTCTATACTCTTGGGATTTTCTGATGATGATACATCCACAATCACAATAGGTCCTTTGTCCACTGGTTTTATTTCTTCCTGTAATTTTGGATATTCCTCTTCATCAAGAATTTTTGTTTTCTTCCTTTTTTCTGACCTTTCTTCCTCCGTTCCTGAATTATTTGAAGTTGATTTTGTATTTTTTCTCTTGTATGTCTTCTCAAGCTGCTGGGGGGTTTGTGTGACTAAATAATTCAAAGGTTTCTCTAGAACCTTGCTGTGAATTGCAAAAACATTTGTACCTTCCCAATTGTCCTGGTTCACCAATAGCTCAAACTCTTCTCTTTGTTGATGTTGATAAGGAACCTGTCCATGTGAGATTCTTTTTAAGGAAATCACAAGCTGAGGGTCGTACTTAAATGGCTTGCCCTATTGAAATCCCATAGCTGAAAGAAGCTTTGCTTTCACCTACAATGCTGATATGGTATTGACAATAAAAGGTCCTACTTGTTTTTTCAATTTAAAGGTGGCCTTGTATTTTATTGATACAAAATGTATTTCATTTGAATTTAATATTTGTCTAATGTATTCCAATGCAAAGAATCGAGGAGTTAAGAAAGTGGGTAGAAGAAAAGGTCGAAGCTCAGAGCCATAGACTCTGATTTCAGTGTAATCCTCAAAGATGTATCGATCTCCCACTCTCTTATCTAGGCTCAACTGTAATAATGTTTTTTCATTCAGGAAGTATTCCGGGGGGAATTTCATTGTGTATGATCTAATAAGATTTAGACATAAATTGGTCAAATATACTTTGAAAATCCAATATTCATAGGCTTCTTCCTAATCAATGAGGTCCAATAAATGACTGAAGCTAGGTTACCAATCTCATATTCAACTTTTAATCTACAATGTGTAAAATGAAAGGACTGAGAAAACAAAAAGAGGTGAACAAGGTAAGGTTGGTATCTTAAATTTCTAAGAGACTCAAATTCTAACAGTTGATGATGGATTTGATCAACTAATAATTGGGTGTAATTAAATTTGGTCATGGGTTTAGTTGTAATTGGAAAAATTGATACCATAATCCCCAACACAAAGTCATAGAACACCAAGTCATTGTCCTTTCCCAAAATTACAGAAATCACAGAGATACGTTTTTGTGAAATTTTAGGAAACAAACTAGATTCAATATCAACATTGTCTATAGGACCATCAATATTCCTTCATAAATATGATTGTAACAGGGAAACTCTACCTTCAAGATTTATTTCTATGAAGTTTTTGGATGATATAATCTCATTTAACAATTCACTATCAAGGTTTAGTGGCCACCTTAACATTTCAATGATGGATTGAGGAGTCAATTTGATGAGCAAAGACCCATCTATGGAAATTATATCTCTCTTAGGGGGAATGTAGTTCATGACACACCATACCATAAATTTGGGGAAATCGTAAACTTGGGGCATCAAAAAATTTGCTAAGCCAGATTCCCAAGCATGATAGTGATTGATTAGATCCCTAAAATTTTGGTGATCCCACTGGTGTAACTCAAAAGAATCAAATGAAAAGACTAGATCAAAGATATCCTTGTCTTTTTTGACCAGATCTTCATTCTCAACAATTAAAATTTTCTTAATTTTTTTTTCACAAGAATTGGGGAATTTTTTCATTAAAATGGTGTGGTCAAGACCACTGAGATACAAAAAAAAAGATTCATATGGTTTTGGAGACCTCCATATCTAGAGGCTAGTCCATAATTTACAAAATTTATGTCTTGGTCCTTAAGGACTGTCCAAAAAAATAATATACTTCTAATCTGAGAGGTATACACCTGGTAAAAAATACTGTTAATACATATAGATAAACAAAACATGAGAACTACATTTTAGAGTAAATCAACTACCAGATTCTTGCTTGATAAGTTGAATTTCTTGCTATTCCCAATATGCTTCAACAAGTTCATTGAGGTCAGAAATCGAGCCCACTGAGGCTTATGAAATATTTTTAGACGCGTTCCCCTTGCTAGCCGGGGTGGAGGGTTGCTACTGGTTTTTATCGCACTGCTCAAGGCAAAATTGGAAATCCTTAATTTGACTACGCTGTGAAAACAACTCATCCTGAAGCTTCCCAATGACAAGTCGATGTTGAGACAAAGTTTCAAGATCAAAGGAGACTGTGGAGCTGATTGCTCCAAACTTGGTTTTTAAGTTCTTACACTCTACACACTCTAATTCTGGGTTGAGTTGACCTTGTCCTACATTTCTCCCCTTAGCATCCATTCTCCTTCGATGCTTCCAAAATGCACAATGCCGTGACGCTGATGAGGTAACTTTGATTGAATCCGAAGAGTGAAAGGAGGACTTGGATGAGAGGAAACAAAGCCACATTTGAGCTACACTATGTCAGGGGGCACCAATGGGATGACTTCGCAACCGAGCTTGGCAGAGAGTCCCACCCATAGAGGATCCACTCATCCCACACAGGGAAATTTTCATAGGTCAAAGGCGAGAGGTCTCGATATTTATAAAAATTCTTGAATTGGATCCTATCATAATCCTTCATGATGTGATCGTAGATCCTGAGAAAATCCTAGTATGAGTGGAAATGACAGGAGCAATGAAAGAAATATTTGTATAGTACCTTGTCTGTCTGGTAGGCTGCATGACAAAGGATTTTGAAGGGTGGTGAAGGTCCTGGGATAATGCTTATTGATAAATCCATCCCCATCTGGTCACTTCTTTTTGTCATCTCTTTCTCTGCACCTGACACCTCCATTCTGGGACACATGATACCACCTGTGCAAGGAGGATCCCCTCTCGTCATCATGATGGCTCTGTGGTACTTCCCATGGGAAACATAATTAACCACCCCCCTTAATAAACTTCTCCATCGTGTCCAAATTCATGTGCTGGAGAACATGCATTGAAAAGTCTTGCCACACGATGCCCCCCAAATATTGTGGGCCCCAGGAGCCAATCTATGGACTGGTCTCATGGCAAGGGGGCTATAATTTCTTGGTCACCAACCCCCAGGAGACCTAGGGGCTTGCCTATGGCCTTATTGGCCATTTTGTCTGCCTCTTCATTGTTGTTTCAGAGGACATGGAAATAATTGGTGTGCATGGATCTTACGAGGAGGCATATTCTATCTATTAATATTTTAAGGCTCATGTTATGAGGAGAGGATCCCGGTATCATTAATCTTATTATAGTCTTTGAGTCTCCCACTACATTCAAATTTTGAATTTGCCTTTGATTTTCCAAATGGATCCCTTGAAGCAAGGCATAGGCCTCCGCTTTTTTGTTTGTTTTCATCCTCAAATTCTAGTAATAATCAAAAATTCTGTTTCCTCCGGGCCTAAAAAGAATCCCCCCGTACCTGCCTCCCATGTGTTTCCTTTGGATGCTCCACCAAAATGAAGTGTATTCCCAAACTGAGAAGAAAACCATTGCTCTATACTGAAAGAAGAAGAGTGAAGCTTCCAACATGATTGCTATGAAGATTTGGAGCACGAAGAGTGATGAATATTAAATTTCAAAATCCAAGCCTTTTCGTCTCTACTCCACTTAGATTTCTCCTCTAGGTTCAATCTTTCGGAGTTCATAATCTCCGTCAGTTGGGAAATTGCCTTGCTTGCTACAATTTGTGGATGGATCCTTTTATTCTGAAAAATAATGCTATTTTGGGCAAGCAAGATATACCAACTAACAAGTTTGGGAGAAGATTTCCATAGTCTCTTAAATACATCTTTCCATTGGAAGTATCCTCGATAATAATTTTCCCATTTCCCAATTAGGGTTTGAAATTTAGTAGGCCATCTTACCTGATGAGTCACCTTGGGATGCATTGTATCCCAAGTTTGTTTAGATTAGGAACACTCCCAAAAAATATGTTGGAATGTTTCCCGGTTTCTTTGAAAAAGAGTGCATAGGAAAGGGCCATTAAACCATCTTTTCATCATATTTTCCCCTATCATGATCTTTCCATGCACAAGAGTCTAGCAAAATAAGTTGATTTCAGGAAGTGCATCCGAATTCCAAATATTTTTCCACCAGGATGTTTGAGTTAGGTTCCTTGAGTTGGATAGGAGTGATTTATATCCTTCTTTCACTGTATATCCCGTGGCACCCCATCCTCTGCTTTCCCGGATGTTATGATGAAGCGGGGAAACCCCCTTAAGACACATTACCCGAATATGATCTTGTTGTTGCAGATGGGGATGAATATTTCCCAACTTCCAACCCTGCCAAGAACCATCCTCATTCCAATATGAAATATCATGCAATGAAGAATTTTGTTGTGATAACATCCAACCTTTTATATCTTCAATCCCTGTGATATTTTACAAGGGGCGAGAGCCCATGATTAAGTCTTTCCATAGGAGAATTTATTTTCCATTTCCTATAACTTAGGAGAAAGTTTCTTTGAAGAACAAGATGGAGGTTTGAATAAGTTTCCATATGGGTGACCACGAGTGACAAACTAGATCGAGGTCTAGACATCACTTTCTATTTCCCATTCTATATTTCTTGACAATAGCTCATTTCCACTATTCTTTACTTCCTGTTACTAATCTCCAAAGCAAATTGGCACCCAAAGCTATATTGACAAACTCTGGATCCCTAATGCCCAGTCCCCCATGCTCCTTAGAAGATGAGACTATATTCCAATTCACAAGATGATTTTTTTTTGAGTTGGACTTTCCTCCTTACCAAAGGAATTTTCAAATGACCCAGGCCATATATTTTTTGACTCCCACGGGCACCGGTAGAGATGAGAAATGAAAAAGAGGCAAAGAGGATAATATTGATTTGATTAGAACCAATCACCCTATAGGGTTGAGCCAAATTTGCCCCCCAGGATTCCGTTTTTTCTCTTACTTTCTGAAGAATAACTTGCTAGTATTCTCCAGGGGGGAATTTCAAGAAAATTGGCAACCCAAGGTAATTAAAGGATTTCCACTAATTTGTGACATGAAATACGAGGATATGAGCCCATAATCCATTGGCACCAAGTACCAACGACTAGGGGGTAAAAATCGGGATGGTCCATCCACAATGGATTGAGATTGAAGGGAATGGGCCCCCTATTAATCTCATGAGCAAAGGCTAGAGCTATAGGATGATGGTCCGAGCCCGCCCAGGGGAGGATCAAAGAAGAATTTTTTTCTGGCAATGTGAGAAAGGATTTCCTGATTAAGAAACGATCCATCTAGGGAATGATATGGCCCTACCCTACCCTTTTGTTATTCTAGATAAAGGAACCCTTGACGGGGGGAATGTCATACAGTTCCAAATCCGAGATGAGATCATCCATTTTTTCCCTAAATTAGTCTCTCACTATGGAACCCCTACGTTTTTCTTTAAGACTTCTTGTGGTTTTAAAATCTCCCGCAATGATAAGGTTCTAGGGGAGGTTTCCTTTAGCTAGATCTTAAAGAGAACCCCAACACTCAATTTTTTCCCAATAATTATTTTACATATAGACATTGATAATGGATAGATTCATACCTTTGGAGATCATGAAGAGTGTTACCATCATCCAATGAGGATAATTGAGACATTCCACCAGATTCAAAACTTTTGCATTCCACATTATGCACAAGCCACTCTATGCACCTCTTGAGCTTATGGATTTTCCATTTCCTACTTTCCAAATTATTTGCATGTCTTGGAGAGCTTCATTATCCCTCATCTTAGTCTCATGGAGTATAAGGGCTAGGGGATTTTCTACTCTTATTAATTTTCCAACTTATTCTTTTTTTTCCTTGCTCCCAAGACCTCTATAGTTATAGGAGACTACTTTCATCATTTACCTAAGCTTTTGTGTGCCCCTCCTTTAGAGGGATGAGAGGAAACTCCCTTAGTGTTGTGGGATTTTCCTAACTTGGCTTATTTTCTAAGGGATTCCTCTAGTGTAGTTTGAATGCCTAGTTCTTTTTCTCGATCCGATGCCGATTCCCTTTTGTTTTTGTTAGAGCTTCGACTGACTTTCCTTGTTGTACTGGGCTGGGAGATTTCTGGTTCTGAATCACTTTCAGAGTTTCCTTGATGTTCTTCCTCATGGATTGTTGTGATCCTTGTCGAAGGATGGGAGGGTACAATTTGTGGATGAGACTCACCACCACTCGAGAGTTGAGATTCCTTTGCTATTCCTTTTTGATCCTCTTTATTTGGAGCTTCTTGGTGTGTCGTTTCAATTCCCTCCCGAGCTTCCATATTTTATTCCACAATTTCTTCTAGGTTTACAATATTATCATACCTATTTTGGATAGCCTCCCCTCTCAGGGTTGTGCTTGGGGGTCAAGTGTGTGGAGCAAGTGATTTCTCTCCTTGTCCATGAGCCTGTGAAGCTGCTGCTGTCTTGCCAGTGGTTTTCTTCCTTTTCGGCTGCTACCATTGTTCATGATTTTGCTCCTTTGGCTAGGATGAAGGCCATAACCCTGTAAACTTCCTAATGAGACTGTTTTCTTCCAGCTAGAGGGTGAAAGGACGGGCCAACGAAGGATGAACATGAACTTTCGGGATTTAATCCATCTTCTTCACGAATTTTGTTGGGGCTTGTTCCACAAATTTCACATATGATGTGGTTAGATCTTGGAAGGAAGCGATGTCCAGAGGTAGAGGAGAGCTTGGGGGGGTCCCCCCAACTGACGGAGACATGACACGTGCACACTAAAGGACTCAGGAAACCCTAGTTGCAGAGCTTAGTCCAGCCTGTTGTTCCTAAGAGATATATGTTAATATACTTACAATTTTAGTTTATAATGGTACCTGGTGTTTATCCTTGGCTAATAAGTTTATTAAAATTTTCTTAATTTCAGTTTGCTGAGAGGATTCTATTTTTTAAATAATGAACTAGAAGAGTTTAAAAGGGCTTCAAATTACCCATAAAAATATTTGATTGGAAAAGGACTTGGACTGGAATGGAGATGGCAGACGACGCTGGAGAATTTATCCAGTGCTTGAGTTCTTTGTAAATCCAAATAAACCAACCATTTTACCTTTACCCCCCTTTTAATATTTAGTTGAACACGTGGTGAATTAACATTTGTAAGAGAAATAATTAAATTTAAATAAAAATGGCTTTTTACCTTTCCATTCACTGACATCATTTATAACACGTGTCATCCCAACG
>JZKD02S1923208.1:0-16081 GCA_000966675.3 Picea glauca
TCAGATTATCAAATTAATTATAATTAATCATCCCTATGCATCTATTTAACTAGGGTTATTACACTAATGATCAGAATATAGGTGCATGGGAGATGAGTTATGGGCTTAGGCACATGGGAAGGAATGAATGGAGGAGAATTGCACCCTAACTTTTAGGTAATAGAGCGCATGAGTTGAGAATAGAGCATTAAAGAGGAGTAGTATAGGTGCATGTGTGGGAGAAGAGGTGGTAGAGGAGGCACATTAATGAGATATTCACTAGAAATAAGGAGAGGGAGAGTTAGATACGTGGCACATGGGAGGAAGAGTGGAGTGAGCTAGGGAAATAGTGCCACACGTGTGAGGGTTTGAGAGAGAGGGATGGGTGCATGAGGAGAAAGGGAGAATATATGGGCGAGTTATGGCTAATGGAGAAAGAGAGAGGTGCATGGAGGAAAGATAAGGACTAATAATGGAAGAGGGGAAGCATGCATTGGCTTGGAGAGGGAATGCACCCTAATTAATAGGGACTATGTCGCATGTGTGAAGAATAAATGTGTTTAATGCATGGAAAGTGAGATATATAGAGAGAGTGAAGTGAGAGAAAGGTAAGTTGGGACTTAATTATCCCAATCACACCAATGAGTTATGTGCCACCTCACCCATGCGTCCCCTCACATAATTAATTTGTTTATTCCTTGGAAAGTGTGCCCCCTTCATTATTTAAGTCATCAAGTTGCTACATAACACACTGTCACACTGCCATTTGTCGAAATCTGACTCTACCACTTGTCACTTTGGAAGGAGGCCACCCCTGCTATAAATAGAATATTATGGATATAGATTCCAAGATACTTGTATAAGTGCACTTCCTCTAAGATATTGTTTTCATAAAAAAATTATCATAGGTGATCCTTTTGGATTTAGTTATCATAACCTTTGTTTTTTTAGTGTTCACAGTCATGCTCATGCTAGAGCAGAAGTCCTTCGGGATTATTAGTTTCTTACCTAGTTCATAGGCACTCTTCACCATAAGAAAAATATTATCAGCATAAAATGTTGATATTATGGTTGTTGCGATAGGTATTAATCTCCATGTGTAACCTTTGACAAGACTAGAATATTCTAGGAAGAAAGAGAAACCCTAAAATGTTGGATAATAACCCTAAAAGACAAGTCGTCTCAAGAGGATATTCAATATTGAGTTATTATCCTCAAGAAAGAGAATTATTCCCAGTCAGGTGAGATAGAATAGTATAAATATCAGGAGATAGAGCTAATTTATCACTCTTACTCTCACAATTGCATAATACTAGTGGTATGCATGTTTGGAGAGGGAGTGCAGTTGCAGTTGCTACAACTGGGATTTTGGATTTTGGTTGGACCTTCTCTTGGTTATGTTTTGGACTTTCTACTTGGTCTTTGGTTATTCTTTCCTGGTGCGCTAGCCTTGGAGAAAGGTGTGCTTCCATGGTTGACTACTGGTCTACTTCCATAATTATTTTTTCTGTCAATGTTAAGGTGCTCGGGGGTCACCTTTGTGCCTATGGTTCGGTGAGAATATTTCTATATTGTCTATGGAAAAATTATCACATATCTTTATTTCTAATAGGTTATGGGCCGACACTATCTTCAGATAGTCTAACCATTGGAATATAGATTGGGAAGTTATTTTTTAAGCTCGTTATAGCACCAGTTACAGTTGCAGCTAGGTTTTCTTATTATGCAGTTGCAATAAACCCTAACCCTTGCTTTCAAGAACTTATTATGAAGCATTCAACCTAATTCCTTGAGATCCTAGTGCACCCTAGCCTAGCGCACCTCTTGGTACTCTCAACTAGAAAAAATGTCAATTTTGAATCTTTGGTCAAAGTCAAAGTCAAAGTTTGGATGGTCAAAGTCAAAGGTCTCATGGTCAAATTCAAAGTCAAAGGTCGACTTATGGTCAAATTGATTTTGTGGTCAAATTTGAAATTTTAGAGTTTCTATCTTGTTCTAATCAATGAATCTTCTGATTGAGTTTCTAATCTCTTCTTTTCAAGATGGAATCTAGTTTCAGATTGGAAGACAAGTTGGACAATGCTACAAGGTTTCAAAGGTATGCACTTGTATATGTTATATAAGTTATATCATCTAGCAAAACATGAGTGTGTTTGCAAGGAAATTACTAGAGATCTTTTCCAAGTTGTAATCTTGGATTTAGTGCATTCAGAAGAACAAGCGCACCCTCCATAGCAGTTGAGGCTTCAGGTTCTAGGTTTGATTAAATTGTTAAGCTTAAAATTTGTGTATATCAAAGGTGATAGTTTCTACATTACAAATTGTGAAAGAAGTCTTTGAAAGATTCTATTATTTCTAGGTGCAATGAATACTCGACTGCATATGAATACTATTGATATAGATTCTTATTGTACTTGTTCGCAAGTTGAACTAACATCTCCTCTAGATGGATATTTCTTATTTGTTCTTGTTGTTCTTGTTCTAGGAAGGTACCCTTGTGAAATATGTTTGATGAAAAATCCTTGCGGAAGTTGTCATGGAAGAAGTTTATGAGGATGATACAACTGCCAGATGGGCAGCAATTAGAACATATAGAAATAAACTTAAAGAGACTCGGATGAGTTAGACTCAAAGGAATTCATAAATCAAAAGGAAACTAGAACAGACTAGTGACACTTTGTAGAAATCAAAGAGAGATGCAGCAGACGAAAGCATGGAATCTCTCAGATGGAGGGATATGACCACAAAATTCCAAAAGAAGAGCATGCATATTGCTTATTCAGGCATGAAGCCAAGATTAGGAGGGAGCTAATCCCCAACAATATGATCCATTGAAGAAGAATCCATAAACACTGTGAAGTATCTATCCATGTTCTTCATTGGATGTAGCAGCCATGATAAGCAACTCGTGTTCAGTTTGACTCTAGAAGAAGTCTTCTTCAAAAAGAAGCCTTGAATATCGTTGGTTTCCCATCTACATTTATGTTCCTATGGGAGAAGGTTGGAGCCTGTTATAGCAAGATTTTCCTCACCATTGCTATCTTGCACAGAGGGCCTTTTTCCATTTCCCTATGCAGACTTGTCATTCCTTTTTGATGAATCTAGAGATAAAAATAGATATTTTTCCACATATACGCGCCCTATCTACTATATAGCATGCATATACGTAGGCTACTCCACTATAGCCCGCATACATTGGGATTTGTGCCAGAAAATAAAATAAAAATGAAGTTGGGTTTCCATGTCACGACAGGAGATCTCTGATCCTTGGCCTTCCATATACTGAAAACGTTCTGACCCAACCCTTCAGTTGCATTTTGAAGGCTATAAGATCACAATTCCGAGCTTTGGAAAAGAAGAGAAAGCATTCAACTTTGAGAGAAAAGTTACTCTGGAGAAATTACTTCATATTGAGTTTGCATCCCTTTGTCCCTCAAGCCCCAAGATCTTTCCCTATTGTTGAGAGAACCTCATTGTCTCTTTTCTATGAGCTTGCCTTTGGTGGAGGATTGAAGTTGGGGAGGCCCAATTGGAAGGAACTTGGTTTCTTGGTTTCGAACCGTGCTAACACGGAAGTCTGTAATGTTTTCGCTTCTGCTAATCATTTATTAATAGAAATACTCCTTTCCCGTCCAATTGGTATCGTGCAAATATATGATTATTATCCATGGGCATATTTGTAATGTTTATTAATGGATTATGCTATCTAATGTGCTAACCCCTTTATATTATCACTATATACTTKCTCTGCTTGTTTGTTGAGAACTTGTTGCAGGTACAAAGCTTTGGTTCAAAGTACTCAACAGTGGAACATCATCAAATGTTGGAACGAGGTAGGCTTCTTTCTTATCTCRCTTGCACATTGGTTTATATAGCATATGTTGGAATTGAGTAGATTTMTACAATCATACCTGTCTATTGTGTTTTACCCTGTCCATAGAGATTTTTTCCCTCGTAACAGAGCCTTYGGGAAAGAAGGGCATGTAATCTGTAGAATATTCCACGGACTCCAAAATTAAAGAGAAACATGAGGAAGAACATGAAGATTCCAAGAAAGAAAGAAAAGTCAGAACAACCAATTGAACCCACTAGAAGCATTCAAGCAGAAGGAATGGAAGGAAGTTGTGATGAAGAACAATGTGTGTGAGAAATTGTGAAAAATACTTAAGCATTGATAGATACAAGGTAATATTTGGGGCTAGAGGGTTCTCCCAGTAGGAGGGAGAAGTCTACGATGACATATTGTTCTAGTAACCAAAAATACCTCTACCTGAGCCATTACATCTCCTTTAGTATCCATGGGTTGGAGTTTACATCAGATGAATGTAAAGATTGTTCTTCTCAACAAAGTAATTGAAGAAGAAGCATATGTAGAGAAACCTCAAGGTTTTGAGGTATAATAGAAAGAGACCCTTGTATGCATATGGAAGAAAACCTTGCATGGATCCAAGAAAACTTGGTGCATAGCCTCTCATGTACAGCAGAAGTGTGGTGAAAAATTCCTATGACAGAGGAAGTATATTGAAATGGTTCTTCAAGAAGTCTGAGATGATGGATTGCAAATCCATGGAAAAACTCCCATGATGACAGATCCGAATAAGTTGAGAGAATCTAATCCAGTAGACCCATCTTTTTATCGGCATTTGATTGGCTCATTAATGTATTTGGAGAACACTCAATCGGATATTCATTTTGTGGGACGTTTAAGTTATGATATATAGTTGCATGGATTTATCGATTCATATTGGACAAGGAGTGCAGATGATAGAAGAAGTTCTACTTAGATATTTTTCAGTTTGAGATTTTCCACAATGTCATGGGCTAGTAGGAAATAGAAGTTTGTTTCACTCAACACTGCATAAGAAGACTATATTGCATCTTGTGATGCTTTTACGAAAGCAGTGTGGCTCTATAAGTTGGTTTATGGATTGTCTTATCAGGTGTTGGATTCAACCGTGATATATTGTGATGATCATAGTTGTGTGAAGCTTTCATAGAACCTGGTGTTTCATGATAGATCGAAGCACATTGAGATCAAACATTCTTTTCTTTGTGATAAAGTCCATAGGGGATAAGTGGTTCTCTAGTATATCTCTACACATGAGCAGATAACAGATATTTTTGTAAAGCCTTTTTCCAAGATGAAAAATTAACGTACTTAAGGAACAAGCTAGGGATCATGGAGAAGACTTCCTTATTGAAAAAGGAAGTGATTACTTCCAAGTTGGGAGGGAGCACTAATATGTTATTTATTTATGGAAAGTAAGTTTCCAGTTCAGAAAATGGTTCAGGTTGGGCAGTTCCTTTCCAGTCTAGGAAGTGGTTCGATATTTCTAACTGATAGTCATTTTAAAGTTCGTAAAATGGTCCATATCGGACAGTCATATTCGTAATGAAAATGGTCTAATAGATTGTTGATGCACCATAGACAACGATTCCTCTTGTGGCCAGTGTGGGGGAATGGTCTGGGAAATTCATTCCTCTTGTCAGTCACTTTGAGTAGTGGTCAAGTAGAATGGCCTGCCTCGTTGGGCAGACATTTTTTCGAAGTTCACAGTTGTGATCAGTTTCGAAGAATGGTATGTTTTGGAGGTTGGTGCAGGACATTCATTTCCATAAAAAATAGTTCGAACAGTCATTCCCTAGGGAAAACTCATTCTCTCCAGGTTTCATTGTGATTAGTGTCGTAGGAATGGCCCAGTTAGGTGAATGGTCCAAGTTCAGCAACCAGGGACAGGAATTCCCTAGGGAAGACTCATTCTCTCTAGGTTGCACTATAATTAGTGCTGAAGGAATGGCCTAGTTAGGTGAATGGTCCAGGCTCAGAAATCGAGGATAGTTATTCTTCTATGCTTGGGAAGAATTGTCCAAATATCCCATGGATGATGTTTTACTTTCTGAGGGGATATTCTCTTCCATATCTCACATATGTGAGTGGAAGAATGGCTCAGATGACTTAGCTTGTATCATGATATTGCTATGCAGGTTGATATCAGATGATATGATTATTGTGGAGATTATATGTCTCTGGACAATAGTTGTATGCTATTGNAGTGTGGCTCTATAAGTTGGTTTATGGATTGTCTTATCAGGTGTTGGATTCAACCGTGATATATTGTGATGATCATAGTTGTGTGAAGCTTTCATAGAACCTGGTGTTTCATGATAGATCGAAGCACATTGAGATCAAACATTCTTTTCTTTGTGATAAAGTCCATAGGGGATAAGTGGTTCTCTAGTATATCTCTACACATGAGCAGATAACAGATATTTTTGTAAAGCCTTTTTCCAAGATGAAAAATTAACGTACTTAAGGAACAAGCTAGGGATCATGGAGAAGACTTCCTTATTGAAAAAGGAAGTGATTACTTCCAAGTTGGGAGGGAGCACTAATATGTTATTTATTTATGGAAAGTAAGTTTCCAGTTCAGAAAATGGTTCAGGTTGGGCAGTTCCTTTCCAGTCTAGGAAGTGGTTCGATATTTCTAACTGATAGTCATTTTAAAGTTCGTAAAATGGTCCATATCGGACAGTCATTTTCGTAATGAAAATGGTCTAATAGATTGTTGATGCACCATAGACAACAATTCCTCTTGTGGCCAGTGTGGGGGAATGGTCTGGGAAATTCATTCCTCTTGTCAGTCACTTTGAGTAGTGGTCAAGTAGAATGGCCTACCTCGTTGGGCAGACATTTTTTCGAAGTTCACAGTTGTGATCAGTTTCGAAGAATGGTATGTTTTGGAGGTTGGTGCAGGACATTCATTTCCATAAAAAATAGTTCGAACATTCATTCCCTAGGGAAAACGCATTCTCTCCAGGTTTCATTGTGATTAGTGTCGTAGGAATGACCTAGTTAGGTGAATGGTCCAAGTTCAGCAATCAGGGACAGGAATTCCCTAGGGAAGACTCATTCTCTCTAGGTTGCACTATAATTAGTGCTGAAGGAATGGCCTAGTTAGGTGAATGGTCTAGGCTCAGAAATCGAGGATAGTTATTCTTCTATGCTTGGGAAGAATTGTCCAAATATCCCATGGCTGATGTTTTACTTTCTGAGGGGATATTCTCTTCCATATCTCACATATGTGAGTGGAAGAATGGCCCAGATGACTTAGCTTGTATCATGATATTGCTATGCAGGTTGATATCAGATGATATGATTATTGTGGAGATTATATGTCTCTGGACAATAGTTGTATGCTATTGTGGTGGATGTGTTCCACTGGTTGTGAATATGTTTCACTGGTTAGTAGTTGTGTGCTACTAGGTGTGGTTGTGTACCACTGGATAGTAGTTTTGTACTACTATGTATAGACATAGTTTTGTTCTATTGGATGGAATTGCTATGATTTCCATGGAGACTACCACTAGTGTTGGAGATGATTTCCAACTAGATGGATAGTCATTTTGTTGATGGACAGACATTCTCCAGGAGGAGAATGGTCCAGGAAGGATAGATTTTTGGTGGATAGACATCCTTTCTGTGGAGGATGGTCCAGGTTGAAATATTGTTGGTGGAAAAACATTCTCCATGTGGAGAATGGTCCAGGTTGACAGATTGTTGATGTACCATGGACAGTTATTCTTCTAGGAGGTATGTCTGGATTAGAAGAATGGTTTGTCTCCATGAGTTCACAGTAGTAACCAGAGTGGAGAGATTGGTACATGATAGACATTTTCCCTAAGTTCACAATAGTGTCCAGAGGGAAAATGATGCAGGATAGTCATTCTTATAGGACGTATGTCTGGATTAGAAGAATAGTCCTTGTATCCCATGGTGTGGCTTCTAGCATCTGTTGGAACGGTTATTATTCAATGACATGTATTTGAATTAGAAGAATGGTTCGTGTATCACTCTGTGGAGTGAGTGACTTATTCAGCATCATGAAAAATTACTCAGATGGAGTATGGCTTCAAGAGATGATGTAGTTGATGCTATCAGATGATATTGATAGTGATGATGTTGCTCGTGAGTGGATCTATGTGATCATGAGATAGCATGTGTGGATATGATGATTCTATCGGTTGAATGGTATTTTGTGCTCAATACCATTCCCTTTAATACCTCCCTATCTAGGAGGGAGTGTTGATATTATGGTAGCTGCGAAAGGTATTAACCTCCACGTGTAACATTTGACAAGACTAGAATATTCCAGGAAGCAAAAGAAACATTAAAATGTTGGATAATAACCCTAGAAGACAAGTTGGCTCAAAAGAATATTTAATATTGAGTTATTATCCTCCAAAAGAGAAGTTGTCCTAGCCAAGTGAGATAGAGAAGTATAAATAGAGGGCGTTGGAGCTCATTTGTCACTCTTACTCTCACAATTACATAATACTAGTGGTGTGCAAGTTTGGAGGGGGAGTGCAGTTGCAGCTGCTGCAACTGGGATTTTGGATTTTGGTTGGAATTTATCTTGGTTATGGTTTGGACTTTCTGCTTGGTCTTTGGTTATTCTTTCTTGGTGCGCTAGCTTTGGAGAAAGGTGTGCTACCTTGGTTGACTATTGGTATGCTTCCATAATTATTTTTTCTTTCGAGGTTAAGGTGCTCGGGGGTGGCCTTTGTGCCTATAGTTGGGTGGAAATATCGTTATATTTTCTATGGAAAAATGAAAACATCTCTTTATTTCTAACATAAAGGAGGAGGACGATGACTATACTAGCGCTAGTCAGTCCAACACAACTTGTATCCTATAAAAAATATTATAACTTATCAATATAGACATCGAAAAGGGTAGGGGATAGGGTACAACCTTGTTTGGCTCCTATATTACAGTTGATTTCATCCGAACAGCCCTAAGTGTTCATAAACTTGGAAATAACTTTCTCATATAGCCTTATTGCAACAATGCTTAACTCGAAAATGACTTTAAGCTCTTCTAACCTATTCCAGAGGTTAGTTCTTGGCATAATGTCAAAACCTTTTCTAAAATCAACGACATAACAAAGGAGAAAAAATGTATCATTACGACACTCCTTTGCAATGATCCTAAATGTAACAAGGTCGTCCACAGTGGAATGGTAGCCTCTAAACCTAGCCTCACCTCTAGATTTTTTTCCATGGCTTTATAACCATGTGATAATCTTCTTTTCCAAAATACTTTCATATAGCTTAGCTAAAATGGGGCTAATCATAATGGTCCTGTAATTAAAGGGATTTTTTTTTATCCCTGCTTTTAAAAAAAGGTACAATGCAACTTTGAGTCCAAGGTTTTGGGAATCCTTGTTGAATAGCTAAATTGAAAAGCTTATGTATGTGAGGGTAGGTTCTCCAATTTTTAATATTCCATCTTGCTAATCTTCAATGTCCTTAGCTTTTCCTTTTTAGATCCACTTAACCCCAAACGTAATGTCTTCTATAGAAAACATGTCATCCTTTATAGAGTTGTTTGGCATGTTGACCATGACGTTAGGGGATTCATACAAAAATTTAAGGCATAAATTCCAGTGTTTCAAGGGAATCTTATTATTTTATTTAGTTTTATGAGTTAGAATTTTCATCCAAAATTTCTTAGGATCTATCTTAAATAGGTGAAAAAGCTACTCTTGTTTTCTATTTATATAGTATTTTTTTCTGTTTAATTAAGGTTTTGTATCTATTTATCTTATCATATTTTAAAGATGTATTGGAAGCATCCCTAATGGTTTTTCTGGCAATTTTACATTCATTATCATACCAAGGATTAGTTGTTTTGTTTTTTATTTTTACCTAGCACCTCAATAGAGAAAATTGTTAATTGAAGTAGAGAGGGTTGTTATAAAATTTTGATAATCAACTTCCATATTATTCTTATACAATATGTGTTTTAAATCATTGCTTAAGTCTTTTAAGAAGAGATCGAATTTTCATAAGTATATTACAATATCCTTAATTAATAAACTAAATCTTTAATGTAATAATTATATGTTTAATGTAAACTCACGTCTTTTTGTGTTAGTGACTCTGCCCTTTCACGTGTATTTAATACACGTTGTTGTACATTGTATGGATCATAGAACAATAAATTTATAAAATATTAATATGTTGTGTATATGTAATCTTTAACCTCTGAGTTTGTATTAGAGCCTTCCCATTTCCTTGCATCCTCCAAACTCGCGACCTCCATTTCGCCCCTCCCACTCACATCCCACGCTTCATTCCAATTCGCCAAAACCCTCACCTCCCATCACACTCGCCTTTCGTAGCCACGACCTGCTCCTTCCATCATGCATCCACAAACCCCTCCCCTCTCTCAACGTCCCGCACTCCATTCGGACCTCCCCTCCTCGAATCTCCCATGCATCCACCAGTTCCCGCCCTTCTCCTTCAAACTCTTTGCCCCTCCATGATTTTTGACCCATGATTTTTTCCCTTCATTTTCCTTTTCTATGCCACGATTCTCCCTCAACAAGATCCAAACTCATCCCACTTCTCCCCACCCACGCAACTTGTACGCCCTTGTCCAATTCGACCTGCCCACTTCTCACTCTATGACCTGCTACTCATCTGACTTCCCTTCGACTTCTCTTTGACCTACATTCGACCTACACCTACTCCCTTCAACTTCACTTCATTTTTCCAACCACAATCCTCCCCTCCTCAAGTCCCTCTCACTCACTTCCACTCCAACAACCCCTCGCCTCCCCTTCGTCCTCCATTTCATCATTTCCACGATTTCCCAGCTCCTCCAAAACCCTAACACCATATTAAAAATTAATATTTAATATATATTAATATTAAAATATTAAACACAATAAATTTTTAATGTATTTTCTTTTTTCATCAAACTCTAAGTCAACATGAGCAACACGAGGATAAAGCTAGAAGAAGTTGAGAAAAAGATAGAGCACAACATTTCCCCTACGATGGAGCTAAGCGAAAACTCTAAAGAGTTTTTTGCAAGCCTTATAAATCAAATACGTACTTTTTTTTATGCCAAAATTGACAAAATAAACGAAGAACTAGTGGAATGTAACAAAAACTACCATGACATGAGATTAGAGTTTGAATTAATTGCAAACGGAAGTAGAAGCCCAGATAACTCAACGTCTCAGTCGGGGCTACACCAATCGCATTATTTTCCTAACATGTGGACTTCTAATAATGGCATGCCCAAGGCGAAGATTATTGTTCCATAATTTAATGGATCGAATGCAAGAGAGGCAATAATATGGGTAAATAAAATCGAGCAGTACTTCAAGTATTACTAGATTTTTTACGATGAAGAAAAAATCAATGTTGCATCTATAAATATGAAAGGCTTTTTGTATGATTGGTTCCTATGGTGGAGAGAAAAATCCAAATCTCTTGCAAGAGACTAGGCTATATTCAAAAATAGCTTCTACCTATGTTTTCTTGACACAGAAGAAAAAGGGGGTTTTGCTAAACTCACATCATTACAACAGTTCGATACAGTGGAAGAATTTTTTCAGGATTTACATGTGTTAGCCACTCGTGTCCCTAACATATCATAAGATTAGCTACTTTGAATAGACCTATCAGGATTAAAATGAAATATCTGTAATGATATCGAATTACTTGACATTAATTATATTGAGCAAGCTCGCCAAAAAGCCAAAATCGTTGAAAAGAAACTTAAATTTTATCAAAAGACAACATGGTGCTCACCCGAAGACTCTAGCTCCAAATGTATTCCCCCTCACAAAAGGACATCACCACCAGACACAATACAAGATAAGCTTAAGGACCGATGTTTTAAATGTAACGCGCATAATTGAAAACCAAGCCATAAGTGCAAACACAAGAAGTTTTTTCATTGTGAAATAAACAAGAGTGATAGTGACAAGGATGAAGAAGAAGGGGACACATATTCATCTGGTGAAGAAAACAATAATGAAGACTCACGAAATCCCCATGAGTTAGGGAATCAAAACACAAATCCAACACTCTATGTTGCTGCAATGATGAGGATTTCTCAACCCCAAACTTTGAAAGTTTATGGCTATGTTAAGAAAACTAAAGTTATAGTGCGCATTGATAGTGGAAGTTCACATAACTTTATAGATACAAAGATAGGAAGGAAATTAAATTATTCATCCTACCTCTAAATTTCAAGTCTCCATCCCAAGAAATAGGACTACGTCATGTGATGGGAAGTGTCACAAGGTAGAAATATCCATGAGTGACTACAAATTAAAATCTCCTATGTATGTTATGCCTATCAGAGGGGTAGATATTTTCTTGGGGGGCCTATGGCTAGCCATGCTTGGTACTGTTGGAATAAACTCACAAGAGCAATTTGTAAGGTTCTATCAAAATGGGGAAAAATATAAATTACATGGAATTAATTGTCCTCCCCCACAAACGGTCTCATCCAATAAAATGGAAAAAATGATAAAAAGGGGTTATCGGGCTTATTTCTTAAACTTCTATGCAATAGAGGGTAATACTAAGGAGGAAAAAAATGATGATCCCAAGAAAGTGGACAAAATTCTTGGAAAATGTAACACCATTTTTCAGGAACTTCCTCATGGGCTTCCTCCACCTCGTTCTAGAAACCACATCATAGAATTGATCCTCGGTTCTGTACCAATTAGAAAAAAATCGTATAGTCAGTTGCACCAACATAAGACATAAATTGAGTGTTTGGTTCAATAATTATTGGACTGCGACGTTATTACACGAAGCAAGAGTCTTTCCTCAACTCCAATCATACTTGTTAGGAAAAAGGATGGATCATATAGACTCTGTATTGATTATCAGGCATTAAACAAAATTACGATAGAGGATAAATTTCCAATTCCAATTGTGGATGAGTTATTAGACGAGCTCAATGGTGCTAAATATTTCTCCAAGCTATACTGAAGGTTAGGTTATTACCAAATAATAATTCGAGAGGAAGATGTTCCCAAAACTGCTTTATGTACCCATGAAGGGATATATGAATTTTGATTCATGCCCTTCAGTTTATCCAATGCTCACTACCTTCCAAGAAGTAATGAATGATTTATTTCATCTGTATCTACGAAAGTTCATACTTGTGTTTTTCAATGATATCATTGTTTATAGAAATAACTAGAACTCACACCATAAGCACATTGAGATAGTATTAAAAATCCTTCAAGAGAATAAGTTCTACGCTAACAAATCCAAATGCAATTTTGGAAAAAAAAAGAAAGTATTTTTGGGACATGTTGTATTAGATGAATGAATCAAGGTTGACCTTGTTATCACTAAGTAAATTGCCTAAGCTGAGGAAGCAACTCACAAAGGTAACCACATAACCACTTTAGAACTGAAACTAGCCCTTTCAGTTCAGAGAGGGATCTCTCATCACTTGGTCTCTGAAGATAGGTTTTCTTTTGAAGATCAAAGGCTAGATCTTGGATTAGATGAAGGGGTTTTAAGGTTTGTTGGCAATAAGGAAAGAAACATGTTGGGAAATGGAGTCAA
This sequence comes from Picea glauca, assembly GCA_000966675.3. NCBI lineage: Eukaryota > Viridiplantae > Streptophyta > Pinopsida > Pinales > Pinaceae > Picea > Picea glauca. The sequence continues at coordinate 13,372 of JZKD02S1923208.1, forward strand.
ATATTTGAAAGCAAATGAAAACAGTGTCTGGTAGGTAGAACTCTCAAGGAAGCAAAGGCTAGGTAGGTAATGATCTTTCAATTCTTTAATTTTATGTTATAGAATGGAAGAAAGAGGAAAACACATAACAACATTCAGAGCACCATTAAAGATGAATTATGATGAGTTAAGAAGGAAATGGCGGTGTTCAAATTGATAGAATCTAAAGCATCATTTGAGATGAATTTCAGACCATTTGATATCCGATTTAAACATGTAAGTATCAACAGATGAAAGATAAATAAAACAAGAAGAACATACATGAAAGGAACACGAACTTCTGGTCATCACCACTAGAATCTTTGGTATGAAAAATATATGGACATATGCACTAGTATTTCATTCAAATTCAGAAAATATGTACAATCATCAATACAAAATATCATTTATGCTTCTTCCCACCTTTGGACCTCTCCCCTCATTAAATATATAGAAAAATATCATATTCTAGCCTAAGGAGGTCGAAATCCATCTTTTTCCAAAGATAGAAAGTTGTTGCAATAACTTAGGAAAGAATATTTGCTAAAATCTGCTCATATCCAACTATATAGGGTTTGATTTTTGACCAAATAAAAATGTGTCAACTGAAGAGAAAATCATGGGATTTGATAGGAGAATATCCGAGATTCAATATCTATATCAATTTTGGATCAACCTTGTTGAGTTGGAGATCCATCAAGTCAAATTTCAAAATATTCTAGAACTTTGTAACCAAATCTCGCTTGGCAAAATTCTGGACAATAAGACTCAAAGATCATTTCATATCTCCCAAATAATAACACGTGTAAAAACTGAGAGAGGTTTTTTTCTTGGGTCCATTCTTGACACAAACCTATTTTGGTTTTCAAAAATTCTTCTCCAGATCCTCGTAATTTGCACCCAAAGAGGATGACTAAAACAGGAAAACATTAAATGCTTAAATCTGGAAAAATGGGCCATAAATATTCATTCAAATATCTCAAACTATGACACCTATGTAAAAACTGAGAGAGTTTTTTGTTATTGAGTTCATTATTGACAAAAACCTCTCTGGATTTTTCCAAACTCCTCTCCAGTTTGTCATAAAATGATTTTGAAGTTTACCACTAAATTGTCTTTTGCATAGTGTGTTGTTGTAACATGTTGTGTAACTACAACCTACAACACTTGTGTAGTATGCCCTGCAGACTTTGCATAGCGAAGCTATTTTTTACACTTTTTCCACCTTTGTTTTACTTTGGATTATAGATGATGATGTTTGATGGTGATGGTGGCCTCATGATGATGATAAGGCATCCTATAACCCATTCATCCTTCCTCAAAATGTCATCTGCCTCTCAAAACTTCAAAACCCTAATGTGCCTTAATATTCCAAAGAATGAAGCCAAACTACATCTGATTGATGACCTTCTTTTGCTAATGTATTCACATTGAATATTTCATCATCACTCACCTTTATGATCTTTGAGTTCATTGTTGAATTATTTGACAACTTGTTAGCACTGAGAGTCACCCTTTGACTACAAGAGGATGAGCCCAGTGCCCATCAGAATGTTTTGTGGGTGTTGGTTTTATGAGTGGAGGTCAAATGGATGGAACTCGGTACAAGAATGATTTTAACACGAAACTGGACAAACAATGCATAGGGAAGTGAGGGCCTCATTAAATTCAGTCATTGATTTGAGTTTAAGTGTGAGTAGAAGGAAGACTTAGTGAGAGGAGTGAACAAGACTGCTATGAGCATCTGGCTTTCAAGCTGCTTGGTGAAGAAAAACTCAGGCTCAAGAGAACTCTTGAACTTAAGTTTCAGACACTAAAATGTTTCACAGTGGAATAATAATCAAACCTACATTACCATGAAACCACAACAACTCGATTGGATCCTCCATGCCCAAGCCTTTCAACGTAAGGGGAAATAAGATAACAAAGAAGCTAACTAAAACTAGTCACAACAATAATGTAATCAAACCTACATTACAATAGAACCACAACCCTCGACTGGATCCTCCATGCCCGAGTGTTTCAGCATAGTTTAAACAAAGAGATGAAATAAAATGACATCTATTCATGTGAAAGTCTCAAATTTGATACATAACCAGAGAACAGTTTTGGCATCAAAATAACACAGTAGGGAGCTCTGCTCAACTAGTTGACGAACTTAACAAAATCTGGAACTGATCTATTTATACTCAAATCATTCCACAAATACCAGAGGTGTGATATGTCCATTCCATTCAAATCCTTTCATCTACGCCTTCTTCTGTCGAACTGTGTGTGTATCCTCCTGTCAGACGCAAACTCGACTCAGCATGGGCATGCAAGAAAAATCGCCCATCATGGTGTCTCGGGCTGACAGTTCTATCTCCACGGCCAGATACTCCATGCCTTCTATTTATGGAGTGAGTCGAGGTTTCAACCACCACTCCTTTTTCATTAACTGATCTCTCATCGAGATCAGGATGAGGCTTAATGCCTAGGGGGATTCCATGCATTGATCTTGGATTTGACATTTTATAAGCACGTGATTGTGAGTTCGTCGAAGGCGGTTTGGACCCACACCACTTTTGAGCCCGCAATTCACTACCTTCCACCACGTATCTCTTTTACTATAATATGGTTTCAATTGCGAGACAACTCAATAATTTTATCATTCGAGCATGTTGCATCCCTGCAATGAAATGTGGATGTTGAT
>JZKD02S1923208.1:27966-45973 GCA_000966675.3 Picea glauca
TTTCAATAAAATAGAATAAGGCAAATGTAAGAATACCTAATAGAAGCTTTCGCTTCTAGAAGGATCTTCCTCTAGATGCTTCTTTTTAGTATAAATAGGAGTTGAGGGTATGAGAAGCCTAGCTTGGATATTATTGTAATAGAGATATTCTCAAATAGAGGTTGCCCCCTCGAAGAGGCCCGTGAACATTGCTTTCAGATTCAAAGTGTTATTTATGTTGTTATTCTTATATCATTTAAGTGTTATTGTGGTGAATGTTTTGGTTATATTTTTATTATTCTGCCATTACTAGCATTTTATTTCAGTTATGCATACATTTTATATCTAGTATATCATAGTCAGACACAAACTCACCTTAGCATGTGCCTCTAGGAAAAATCATCCATCGTGGTGTCCCAGGCTGACAGTTATGTCTCCATGGCCAGATCCTCCATGACCTTTATTTATGGAGTGAGTCGAGGTTTCAACCACTTCTCCTTTTATATTAACTGATCTCTCATTAGGATTGGGATGAGGCTTCACTCCTAGGGGGATGCCACACACTTATCTTGGATTTGACATTTTATAAGAACATGATTGTGGGGCCATCGAAGGCGATTTGCACCCACACCTCTTTTGATCTCGCAATTTACCACCTTCTGCCACGTAGCTCTTTTACTATACCATGGTTTCAATTGTGGGACCACTCAAGAATTTTATTGTTTGAGCATGTTGTGTCCCCGCAATGAAACATGGTCGTTTATCTGTTCACAATCTGCGATCTGGGAACTCTTGTTGAATTCAGCACCACCGCTAAAGTTTATCCACCCGACAATTTTAAGATCATTCTAACCATGCATGGAGATGGCAATAATATTGTTGCTTGGACAAGAACACCTTCTGGAGGACAACCTCCTACAGCTGACTGGGCAGCCTAACGTCACTATGATGACATGTCGGGGATGGAGGGGTGACATGTGTCACTCAAAAATAGGCTGAAGACATGTCCAAAAATCCTTGAAATGAGTGTCATGTGTCAGCGCTAGATGGATTCCACGTGTCTCTAACAAATGGGTGCCACGTGTCTTTGGCGCTTGGAGCTCGGGGGGGGAAAGCATGTAGATCTAGTCTAACTCTCAGAGAAAAATGGTCTCGTAGTGACATGGCAACCAGAAATGAATGTTGAAGCTTGGAAACGAACCGTGACCGTTGATATGAGGAGGACATGGGGCATATATCTGTGGACTTCGGGAGAAATTACTTCAAAGGAAAATGAAAATGGGGAAGCAGAAACTCCCGAAGTCCTGAAGTAAATTATGATTTTTCGATGGAGAAGGACGCGTGGCGCTTGATCTGCAACTTTGTGGATTCTTCCTAACCACTAATCCTCATGCAACTTTGACATGCCTAAAACACGTGAGCCATTGATATGATCGTGATCTACGATCCGTGAAATCCTCACTTTTGTTGCCACGCACCATTCTTGGATGGACCCTAGCTTCTGCTGCGAAGATCGACGACTCACAATTACTTCAGGAGTTTGGGTTTCAGGCCTCCTCGATGCATAGCTCTTACAATCATATGAAGTGTCTAATTCCCAAAGTGAGAGATCTAGTGACGCGTGGCCTCTTAATTTAGATGACCAAGATTTACTTCGATACCTTTAGGACTTTAGGGCTTCTAGTGATACTATTGCCAAGATCAATGGTCATTGTTAGTTTGAGATCAATGGTCCACAATTATTTCAAGCGTTTAGGCTTCGGCTCTTTGGGACTTTTCAACGCATAGTTCTCACAATCCTCTAGATTACTGAATCTCCAAAGTGAGGGATCTACCTCCATGTGTCCTCTAGATTTGAATGGTCGAGATTTACTTCAGGAGTTCAGACTTTGGGCATTTTCTTCTGCTTTACTTGGCCAATATTCTGAAGTGTGATATCTGTTGATGCGTGTCCTCAAGCTTCAATGGCTCAGATTTACCTTGGGACTTCATCTCCTCTAACCAATCGTTAATCCTTGCGCTACTTTGAAAACTCGATCACCCGAGAGTCGCTCATCCGAACTGTATACGGGATCTCCGTCGTTGAAAATTTAACCCGACCACTACTTGTATTTCAGCCCCAAAATATATTGTTCTGAATGTTGCGCTTGTGCTTATGTTTGTTTCTTGTGCAAGAAAAAGATTTGGACAACTGTTGCAACCCTTGACAACTTCATGTGATAACACAACTTACACAACAAACTTGCGTAGATACCTTGGATGAAGGATTTTCAAGTTGCAGAGAGAATAAATGATGCTTGGAGAGTTTGTTGCATGAAAAATGGAAGGGGAGAGATATGGATAAGATGAGAAAGGACGATTTGACTATTTTGGAGTGATATGATAGTTTGTGTAGCACCCAGGAACTTGCGCAGTGTGTGTACTTTTTGCAAGTCAAGTACCATAAGCATTTGAAAGATATCAAATATGTCATAATAACCTTTGATGACTCTTTTCCTTTCATAATGTGTCATAATGTCCCATGATATCCACAGAAAAACATTCCATCTAGACTTATGACTTGACTCTTTTTGACATGCCATTTGATGGTTTATATAAATAATGACCCACAAACCTTGAAACAACTCATGAGACACAAATGTTTGACAAACCTATAACTCTACCTTGAAAATAATGACACTAATAGATCCGAATAAAATTATGGAAGTTACTGAGTGGCCTAGCCACAAATCAATCACATCATTACGAGGATTCTTGGGTCTTACCAGGTACTATAGAATATTTCCTTGAAACTATGCACAAATTGTGTCCCCATTCACATCATTATTGAAGAAAGATGTATTTAAGTGGAATGACAAAGCTAAATCATCTTTTAGAAGGTTGAATCTCTTAATGACATCCACTATGTTTTTGTTAGCACCATATTTCTCCAAATCATTTGTCCTTGAATGTGATGCATCAAGAGATGGATTAGTTTTCATACTTATGTAAGATAATCATCAAATCGCATTCGAGAGTTGAAAATTCAAACCAACGAAGAAAACAAAATCAACATATGAAAAAGAAATGGTATCAATTATGCATGCTTTGGTTAAGTTGAAACGATACTTGTTGGGAACGAAATTTCACATGAAAATGTACCACAATAGCTTGAAGTATTTTTTAACTCAGAAAATATTTCATCAGAGCATAAAAAATGGGTGAGAAAAATCCAGGTCTTTGATTTTGATATTCTTCACAAAAAATGGAAGGAGAATGTGGTTACAGACGGGTTATTAAGGAAACTTGATAATGATGCTACTCTGTGCGCTATGTCCATCATCACTCCCGAATGGATCTCAGAAGTTCAAACTGAGTATATCAAAAATCCAAAAATACGAAGGCTAATAGAAGAAGTTGAAGGAAACCCAACTACAAATCCTAAATTCACTTGGGAGAATGGTATGTTGTGGTACAAACAATGGATATTTCTGGTGAGATCTTCTAAGTTCAAACTGCAAGTTTTGAAATAAAAACAATATTCTCTATCAGCAGGCCATGTGGGGTTTTTCAAAAATTACTACAATATACGCCAGCCCTTCTTATGGAAAGCTATGTGATCTGACATCCATAAATATGTGGCAGAATGTGATACATGTCAATGAAAAAAGTTTGAAACTATTACTCCTCCAAGTATTATACAACCCCTTCATATCCCAACCCAAAAATGGTCTGAAATATCTATAGACTTTATTATTGGTCTTCCTATCTCTAAAGGAAAAGATGTTATATTTGTAGTCATCGACCGATTGACCAAATATTCCCACTTTTTCTGGATCTCTTCAAAGGCGAAGTCTACCCAAGTCGTTGATAACTATGTTAAAAATATTTTTAAACTTCATGGATTTCCCAAAGTTATTGTAAGCAATAGGGATCCCAAGTTTACTAGCAATTTTTGGAAGGAACTAGTTTGTCAAGTGGGGACATCCTTAACCATGACTACTTCATATCATCCCCAAAAAGATGGCCAAATTGAAGTGGTTAATAAATTCCTTGAAGGATATCTAAGGAATTTTGTGAATGATCGTCAGACACAATGAACTAATTGGCTACATCTCGAAGAATGGTGGTACAATAGTACATATCATACCTCAACAAAAATGTCCCCTTTTGAAGCATTGTATGGTTATCTGCCTCCCTCTATTAAGGAGTATGTTATCAATTCTAAGGTTATTATCATGAAATACTATCTAGTCGCGTCGGATGAAGTTATACACACTTTTAAATCTCACATCGAACAAGCAAGGAACTGAATGAAACAACAAGCTTACAAAAAAAGAACCAAAAAATAATTTACGAAAGGTGATTGGGTGTTTGTTCAACTACAATCTTACAAGCAAAATTCTCTTAAAAATTACAAGAAACACAAACTGGCTCCTAATTTTTATAGACCCTATCAAATTTGAAAGAGAATTGGACAAGTTGATTATTCCCTCGATATTACAAATAAAAGGAAATTGCATGATGTTTTTCATGTTTCTTGTTTGAAGAAAAAACTAGGTCCTACCATCTATATGCAAACAGATTTGCCTCTTTTAGATGAAGAAACAAGGTTAATTTTAATTCCTAAAGGCATCCTCGAAGTACGAACCAAATTCCTATGTTATAGAAGAATTAATGAGTATCTGATCAAATGGAAGAACCTACATGAAGATGAATCCACTTGCGAAGATGAGGAGTTTATATCTAAACATTCATCCTTGCCCATGCTTCGAGGATGAATATTTTCAAGAGGGATGACTTGTAATATACCATATGTATATTACAATGTCATTAATTAATAAATTAAATGATTAATGTAATTATTATACATTTAATGTAAAAGTCATGTCTTTTAAGACGAAAGTACATGACTCTACTCTTTCACATGTATTTAATACATGTTGTTGTACATTGTATAGATCATCGAACAATAAATTTATAAAATATTAATATTTTGTGTATATTTAATCTTCAAACTTCCAAAGTACTCCTCAACAGAGATTTCTTACATAGCAAAGTTAAGAGTTAGGGTTAGAGGTCTATGATCAGATTCAGGTTCATGGTCATCTAAAAGATCAAAGTTTACTATTTGGTTATATGTGGGGATAGTCGATATTACATAATCAACAACACTACTACTCGGCCCATGGATAGAATTCATCCTGTTATAATTTGGACACTTCTTTAGACCATTGCAAATCATTAAATCTTGAGAACTATAGAGCTTGATTAACTTATTACCAAATAAATTATCAATCAAGTCTTCAAAGCTTCTTTTGTAACTATTAGCTAAGAAAAGGTCCTCATTTATCCAAAGAGGATTAGGGTTGGAGTCATTGCTTAAAATAATAGCTTGATTGGTTGCAATTCTAGCATTAAAATCACCTAAAAGGAGGATACTACCTTCATTTTTCATATTGTATATATCTTTCTCTGATCTTTTGGAGGGATAATTCTTATCTAGATTGTTTTTTGTATAAAACGTAGAGTTAATAGGTGTGAAATAACATAGTTTTATATAAATATTCTTAGTTTTATATCAGATATATCCATCCATATGTATTGATTGAAAGGATCTTTCTTATGAAACCGGATGTGAGGAGAGATGTTCACTTTTATGTAACATGTTATGCCTCAAATCCCTCTATGGGAGGACTTGTTTTTCCATGTGGACCACAAAACAAATCCTTTGATATTAGGGACCTTATATTCTTCATGCTCCCAAGTTTCAACCTACATAATAATGTCAATGTCACTCAAGATCCAGCTTAGTATAGGTCCATTACTCCATGGAAAACCATGACAGTTCCAAAAGAGAATCTGGAGTGTCCCAAACTGTTATTTATTATTATATTTTTCATCTATATCCCTAATAATAGCCTTTAGATTCCAAATTATTGTCCATTTCCCTTCTTTGTTGGCTTCTTTTACCTTTTGAAATTTCTTCCTTAATTCAGCTTGGTCCTTTGGAATGAGGTCTTCATTGATAAATGTTCTTGACCCTTTTAAGCTTGGAATTTTGTTGAGTACACCATATTTATGGTCAATAGAGCTTACCTTAACCCAGATCAACCTACCTTTATGTTCAATTATTTTTCCCAGCCTCTTTTCTTCTGTTAGGCAAGTTGTCTCAATTTGTGATTTATTTTTTAATTATTCCTTGACTATTGTGAGGGTGTTCTCGTCTTTCTACTCTTTTACACTGAAAATATGAAGTTCAAGGCTCTTTTGTTACGTTGATGATCTAATTCTATGAGATTTTTCATTTCTTCTTTGATGGGTTTGATATCCAACTTAGGATCCAAATGTTTTATAGCCATATTGTTAATTATCTTTTCTTCTAGCTCTGTAATATTATCCATAAGATTATGATTTTCTATGACCTCTGCTTCCTGGGTTGATTGTTTTTTTTCTTAGCTTTTTTTTTCCTATTTCTTCTAATCTAGCATCCATTTTATGCAACTCACTCTCCAACCTTAAAATTCTCTTTTATATATTTGTCTCAATATTGTCTTCAAAAGATTTAAATTGATTATGAAGAATTGTTTTCAGCTCTGTTTTATGTTTGGATTCCCTCTCTTCTCTACATTTTTATATTGATTCTATATGTTCATATAGAATTTATATGGTTATTTTGTTAGGTCTCCCCTTGAAATTTTTTTTTATCTGGAGTGAACTACTCCTTGTTTTAGAAAGAAAAGGAAATACATAAATAAATATGGTATAGCAATTTTTGCCACAATCCATGCATCTTGCTTTGATGGCTATCCATTTCCCTCTGCAGACTCAATTTCCCCCATTTTTTTCACTCCAAAGTTAAAAATACAATTTTTTGTCCATATACGCGGGCCACAGTTAGACATCTCGCATATACACAAGTTGCTCCATTGCAACCCGTGTACATCGGTTTTTGTGCTCAAAAATTAAAAATATGTCGAGTTTCCACACCATGTCATGAGATCCATGATCCTTGACCTTCCATATACTAGAAACACTTCAAACCAACCTTCCAAATCCATTTGGAGGCTATAAATTGAACCATATACAAGCCTTGAACAAACACATCATTGAGAGCAAAGACACTCTGGAGAAATTTCACTTCATATTGATTTTGCATCCCTTTGTCCTTGAAAGTTTGAACTCTTTATGTTCAGCCCCCAAGCTCTTCCTATATTGAGATGGAGAACCTCATTGACTCCTACTACTTGTGAGTTTTCCTTTGTAGAGGATTGAAGTGGTGAAGACCCAGCTGGAGGGACTTAGTTTCTCGGTTCCAATATATGTCGTTACATAAGTTTGTCACCTATGTACTTCTATTGATTACATTAATAGAAATACTCTTTTCTCGTCCAATTATATGTTGCAAATATTTACATTATTTTCCATGGACATATTTGTTATACATGTTAATGGATTATGCCAGTTTATGTGCTAACGTTCTATATAATTTCTATATGCTTGTGAATATGTATTGTTGAGGACAAGTTGCAGGCATCAAATTTTAGTCCTGGGCTCGATTGAGGTCTTCTTCGGATGTCTGAACAAGGTAGACTCTTAGCCTTCTCTTGTTAGCATTTGTATTTATTTGGAATATACCAATATTTTTACCCTTTTCAAAGTTTATATGTGATCCATCATAATGCATATACCAATATTTTTCACTCTACTACATGAGCATTTATTCTAATGAGTGGTTAACATTGGAGGCATATACTAATATTTTCAACTCTTCCCATAGTTGATATCTAAGGAAAGTATCCTCTCGATCCATCTCAAGGTATATACCAATACTTTCCATTATTTAAATAGTTAACATCTAGGAAGACTACCTTTATATTGTTAGGGACCTAACCAGCCTAACCAATCACGTAGGTAGAATAATATAATTCCATGTAAAAAATGCCAATATTAATAAGGCCTGGCAATAAGGAAGAATAAGTCAAATGTAAGAAGACCTAATAGAATATTTTGCTTCTAGAAGGATCTTCCTCTAGATTGATTTTTTGGATAGATAGATTTAGTATAAATAGAAGTAGAGGGTATGAGAAATATCATCTTGGATATTATTGTAATAGAGATATGTTCTTTTGGAGGTTCCCCCCTTGAAGAGGCAAGTGAACATTGCTATTAGTAATCAAAGTTCTCTTTCTGGTGTTATTTTGGTATTATTCTAGTATTTCCTTGGTTATATCATTGTTTCTCTACCATTTCTAGCTATTTATTTATGTTCTGCATACTATTTTATATCTAGAATACTACAAGTGGTATAAGAGCACCTTCCTCGGCAGAAAATTGTGGGTTAAATTTTGTCAAGGTAGAGACATATTCCGACATCGTAAAGCTACAATGATCTGTCGTTACACGCATAAATCCACAGTCGGAGAGTCATACACACAGGAAATACAAGTGCTACTTAAGTGAACATTTGTTGGCCACTCTTGTAACCCCTGTTGGTACCCCTTCAAGTGGTAGCGCATCAAACAACACTTGTATACATATCAGGCTAGATTTCCTAAATCCCTCCATAGATAAACCAATCGGTCTCCTGACTGTTATAGTGCCACCGAGAACAACACTCGAGAAGATACTCTCTAGTATCTAGGTAGTCAGGTAGTATGCCTAAGGGCATGATCTATCCTTCTTAGTTGATTCTTTGGGATATTGGGTTGAGTATTACTATTGGAACCTGCACGTATATCAGAGAGATATAGCACAGGGAAAACCCTTGTCTCTAGAAACCCTCAATATTTTACCCCTGGGGATGGAAACAAAAACAAAATTGAACAGACAAGATCTATTGTCACGCAACTGTGCCTTTTGCATCCTGGTTGTGAAATTACTACACATTTCTTCCTGTTAAGAATTTGGGCATTTTTTCATTGTAGTATTATTCAGGCCAGAGTATAAATCCATGGGAGTAAGAAAAATATAGTATAGTGGTCTCGTCGACACACTTATTTGGGACCTATTCCACCGGGTTCCTCTATTTTCCCTGATTCTAGTGGTACCTATCATTTTTTTCCATAATTGTTTTTGTGGACCCGACCCTTCTCCGGCACCCTTATTTGGCCCCTATCCCATTGGATCCCCCTTTTCACCCTGATCGCAGTGGTGCCTATCATTTATGTTGGACAACTGAGAGGGGGGGATTAATCAGTTGTTATTGTGCCTAAACAATTATGCCAATTTTAAACTCTTTACAGAACACTCAACGACAATCAAAATAATGAAGGGAAGTAAGCAATAGAATATTTAACATCAATCACACACATGAAATATCCAGAGACAGATATTTCCTGAGGAAACCCATAAAGGGAAAAACATCTTCTTCTTCATATGATAAGTAATATTTAGTTTTTGTACATTATCATTCTTAGGAGCACCAACTCCCTTTGAGGCTACCACCTCTGTTTTACAAGAAACAACTTGTTGAGAGCACCAACTCTCTAGTTTCTCTAGAACCCACTAGAAGGAAGCACCAACTCCCTAGTTTCTCTAGCACCCACTAGAAGGAAGCACCAACTCCCTGAGTGTTCCAGCACCAACTTCCAGTTACACTGGCACCAACCTATATCACACAGAACAATAGTTCTCCCTTGCACCACCTTTCCACCCTAGTTTTTATGGATGCAACCAAATAGAAGATACAACTCCCTGTGTTCAAACACCCACTTGAAACTCTAAGGAAAACAGTCCTCCCTAGAACCTCCCTACCACCCTAAAATATAAATCTTTTCTTCTCATAAATTTATCACAGTGATATAGTATTTTAACAATGGCTTACCAGCCTCATCATTTTTCTGCTACACTACTCTGCTCTGCCTGCATCAGTGTCTTCCTTCTCGCATATTCTTGAGCTTTCTGATCTTCTACTCTGTCTCTGTATGTGCACCTTGGCTTTCTCTTCCTCTCTCAGATATGCATTTTTTCCCCTTGATTCTTATGCACTTTATTCTCTATGTCTTTTTTCCATTCTATGTGCTACGCCTCTTTTGTGTGTTTCATTTCCTTCACACAACATGCTTCTACCTGCATAAATCAAACTCAATAGAAGCAACCTTCTCTTCTATGTTCTGTGTATATTTATCATGCCCGGTCCTTTGCCAGATCATCCATGCAACTCATTATCTTCTTTGGTGGTTATACTAAGTCCATTCGTCATCAATGGCTTATCCTGGGATTCTTTGCCTTCTCGAGTAGTGTGACACTTTGTCTTCTTTGTTGCAGTTGAGGTTATCCTCTCTGTTGAAGTTACAGACTTTGACACTTTTCCATCTGTCAATTGTCTCTATGATCAGTCTTCATTCCACTGGAAATTACCTCAAGACACTTCAGCCCCTCTTGCGATCACCCTGCAACTCCTCAATTTCTATGGTCAATACAATCACTCTATTCTGGCAGTTATAGCCAGTCAATTATGGCTTCTTTGGATTCTAAGTCCCTTCCTTCACATGACCTCTAGCGATGACCATATGCCTATTCTAAAGGCACTTCCTGAGCTTCTTTTAGTGAGCGCTATCTCCTTTTCACAATATGACCTTGGGCTATGAACTTCATGTGACCACACGATTGTGGGCGCATCCACAGGCTGTTTGAGGGCAACCCTCTTTTCACCCTGCAATTCACTACGAGCATCCACGCATCCTTTCTCCAAAACCGTGGTTTCAATTGTGGCCTGCTCATGAAAAATTAAGGCCTGAGCATGTTCTGGCCCCACAATGCGATGGGACCGTCAATATCATGATCTTGACGATGCTCCTTCAATCAATAGCTCTGATCTATCTTCCTTTAACGCCTTCTTTCCTTTGTCCATGTGTGATCCTTAGTCTCAAAGATTAGGTGACATGTGGCCCTCTAAACCAACAGACAAGATCAATTTCACCTTTTGGGCTTCGAAAGTTTCAATTCTCAAACTCTGCTTGCTCTCGGAGCATTTCACCTGGAGCCCATGATCCAACGACTCATGTCCTTTTTGGATCGATAGTCACAATCCCTTCGGTTACTCAGGGTTCAGCAATCTCAACTCCCAACTTTCCTTCATCCTTCCTTTGATTTTTCTCGGGGCTAACAATCCACTGATGCATGTCCTCTTTAATACAATGACTATCCTCCACTCTGGGACTTCGGCCTTCAGCAATATCAAACCTTTCTCCTTCATGTTTTCCCGTAGTAGTTTCACTCGGAGTTCACGATCCATTGACATGTACCCTCCTTCATGATCAACAATCATAGGTGACTTCGGCACTTCGAAACTTTAAGCAGATCACTGCTTCATTCTCCTCCAGAGTGGTCACCTGTTGAATAAGTCATAGGTAGTGGAAACCGCTTGATGTCAATTGACACTTCCACTTACACTGTCCTTCCACTGTACTAGATCAATGGTTGATAATGCATCTGAAGTGATCTTCAGATCGAACGACTCGTATCCACTTCGAGACTTCGAGACTTAGGGAATATTCTTGTGGTAAAAATCTCGGAGTGACATCCTTACTTACATCACTTGATGATGTGTCATGAGCCTAGTATATGCCACATGTCACTCGGATTTGTGATTTTCACATATCTTAAGTGTCGAATCAACTTGACACTTGTCATTGTCTGATTGTGCCATGTGTCCTTGGTGACATGGATCCTCATTCACTTCGGGTCTTCGGGTATTTCGACTTTTAAAGTCACCAATTCTTCCAAAGTGAGAGTCCCTGAACAATAACCTCCTCGCAACTTTTAGACCCAAACTAAACGTTGTTCGATGATCATGTTCTCAGATCGATGGCTCAATCTTTCTGTGATGTTTCTTTTCTAGCTTACCATGTCCTTCCACTTCAAACTAATTTGACGGTTGTCATTTACTCCAGCTCTCTGGGCTTCGGGTTTTTCAAGTCTCAAACTGAATCCTTGAAGTGATTTTCTCCGGAGTTGAGGATCGTGTGCCACCTGTCATTCTTGACAACGGATGATCCCTTCTTACTTTGGGACCTCGGGACTTTGTCAAGTCCTCTCTCCTACTCTCATCCAAAGGCTTAACCTTCGTGCATTTATTTCTAGATCCAACTACTATTGATCCTCAGTTCTTTGATCCAACAGATCAGATCTATACTTCTCCTCTGCACTTCCTCTGGTCACGGGACGTTGATCTAACGATCATCATGTATTCAGGATTGGTGATCCAAAGACCATTGTCATTCTTCCTCCTGAGCTTTCTGATCTCTCTGAATTATAAGGTTTTCTAAGTGTTCAAAGGTCTCGATCTTTGCTCCTCCTTTGAGTCCTTCTCTTGGACCTCGATTACACTTCTGGAAAGTGCAAAGTGCTATCTCTTTTGAGCTTTGATTTTTGCATATTGTTCGCTCCTCCTCCTGATATTACGCTTCCTTATGCTATGCCATATGTTCCTGCCATCAATAACAAGCACACTCTTGTTGTAAACATGCCAACAATCTCTCCCTTTGGCATTGATGGCAACCTTGACAGGATGCGCTATTCTGCTTGGACCTCCAATTGTAGCATATGGACCACTCCTTTTCTCCCCCTTTGACACCAATGTCAAAGAAAACATGCTCCTCCTGAGTTGTTGCAGTACTTTTCGGAGATATCAGATATTCAACCAATACAAATTCCCCCTAACAAGATGGGACTCTCTTAGGTGAGAGAAGAGATGACACCCAGCTTCTGACAAATATATTCAAATGGTGTCTTGGCTAGGGGTTTTGTAAATATGTCTGCAATTTATTCTATGGTTGGAATGTAATGAACTTGAAAAATCTTATTGGTGACATGCTCTCTCAGAAAGTGGTATTTTATGGGGAGTGCTTGGTCTTGGAATGAAATATTGGATTCTTGGACATGTTCATATTCAACTTCAGTTGTATCCTATGTAGTATACTCAATATTTCTCATCTCTCTTACTGGGACTCCTTCATCAACCTTTTATTGTCATAACTGAATGAATCCCCCTATGTTTCTAAAGGATGTTGATGTCCTACTAAAACACTACGCAATTGTAGCTCATTTTTTTTTCATGATTCCTACAATCCAAGGATTTTATGAACATATCCATCATAAGAGAAAACAAGAACCGTTACAAACACTCTCATACCTCCTTTGATTCATCCATGAAGGCGTCTTTTGTCTAAACTTACTTTGAGGTGTATGAGTATATTTTGGATGTCTTCCTTGATCTGATCTTCTAAATATTGCATTATTTCTTTCATTCTTTGAACCTGAGGAACCTAAGTCATACATGTTTTTCCTTTTTACAAATGAAGGACCCGAGTTAGACTTCTTAGGAGTACTAATTTCTTCCTTGTTGTATCCAAGACCGGATTTTTCATTTGGTGATCTCTGACTATCCAAGATCTCATCTAGGATCATGGAATTGTTCAAGAACTTGATTTTAGTGTTTGACTTCTCAACCTTATTTCTAATGTTCACAACTTCTGCTTCCATCTTATGACATGATTCTTCTTCTACTTCTTCCATGGGATAAATGCTAACAGAACATTATTTTATTGTATCTGAGTCTTCTTCTTTTCTTGCAGGGGAGGATTCAATATGAACATTATTATATGTCCTTCTTCTTTTACTTATACACAGAGAATTGTGCTTGTCTCCAATCATGTGCTTGGAACATCCATTGTCTATATACTAGGGGTCTTTTTGTTTTTGAGCTGAAATTACTAGACCACATTTTTCACTATCTTTCTTTTTCCATGCGTTGGCATTTCTACCTAAGGGTTTTATCCTTGGATCTGCTTTGTAATTATTCAGATGATAATGTGCAGCCTTTTGACTGAAGTTATGAAATTTATAGAATTCGATCTCATTGTTCAATAGGTCAAAGTGATTGGTGTAATGTTGTCTACTCATTGGTTGTTCATTATTTCTTTACCTCCTCAGTTGCATGTCTCTAAACTTAATTTGACCATTTGCAATCTGTGGTTGTTTTTTACTTGGTTGTCTCATTCTTTGTTGTGGTAGATATTTATTCCTTGGGTGTCTTGATTTCTCATGTCTAAATCTAAAGAAACAATTTACAACTTTGTGTCCAAAGTTAGAACAGTAGAAACAATATCCATAGAAAAAAAAATTGTACCTGGAAAATGGTTGTCTTCTTTGCGCAGGTCAATTTCTTCCATGCTGATGATTTCCTTGAGCAGAGGGTGTATTATTTATTTTTTCTACAGATTCAGTTCTGGCACCTTTTTCTTTACTCCTCCTTGGTGGTTGATTATCTTCCTTTGTTTATGTAGGTTTGATGTTGTCATTGGATGTAGATTTGACAAACTTGATGGGTTCTTTGTTGCTTGGTTGACCACTACTTGATCCCTTTTCAAAACCCAAACTAGTTTTCAACTTTGGATTCAGAATGGTGGCTAATCCTTCTGAGGCTTTGATACTTGATAGATTCTGGTGATACAAGACTTTAAACTTATCCAACTCTTTTCTAGTTTTCACTACTTCTTCTTCCAGAGCTTCACATATTGCCTTTTTCTTTAATAATTGTTGTTTTAGAATGTCCTCTATTTTCTTTGCCTCTTCTAATTCCACTTTTAGCAGGGCAAAGTCTTCATCAAGTTTTGTACTACCTTTCTCGAACTGTATCAGCAATTGTTTTTTCTTTCTCTTCTTAAGTCTGAGTCTATTAATCTCTTCCAAAGAATTGATCAGCTCTCCTTATAACTCAACCACATATTATTCATCATCAACATCACTTGTTGTGATTTTATTATCATAATCCTCTTTGGCCATAAGCACGGAGTAATTTACCTTATCTTCACAGGAAGAGTCACTATCTGTGTCTTCTGAAGAGTCATCATTGTTTACACACAAACTTTTATTTTTATCAAATATTTTGGATTTGTACTTCTCTTCACCTTCAGAGTTTTGGTCCTTATTCTTGTGTGGACACTTAGATGCAAAGTGACCTATCTTTCCACAGTTAAAACATTTGAAGGGAAACTTGCCTTGGTACTTGCCTAATCCTTTCTTTAGTCTTCTCACAAATTTTGCTTCAATTTCATCAAGCTCGGAATCCTCATTCTTATCTACTTTAAATGATGCTTCTATAGTGGTAGATTTATCTTTACTAATACTCATTTCCTAATCAGTTAGAGTTCCTAGGAGTTGATCAATAGACAAAGACTTAAGATCATTTGGTTCTTCTATTGTAGAAACTTTTGGATTGAATCTATCAGGCAGAGATCTTAATATCTTCTGAACTAATAATACGCCTTCAATCTTCTCACCAAGACCTTTCATGGCATTCACAAGCTCCTCAACTCTTAAGAAAAAATTATTAATTGTCTCATCCTCATTCATCTTTAGTTGTTCAAACTGTAATCTATAGATTTGAAGCTTGGCATCCTTTACCTTCTCATTACCTTCATAACTACTAATGAGATTGTCCCACATTGCTTTAGCAGATTCTAAGTGAATAACTTTTACAAATTCTGCTTTTGCAAGCCCACTCATAATAGCATTCATAGCCTTAGCATTGAAGCATAATTCTAGCTTGTCATCCTTATTAACTAGTACAATTGGCTTTACATAACCAGCCTCTACCACATCACAGACATCTGCACCTAAATCCATTATGTAGGTTCTCATCCTAACCTTCCAAAAGCCAAAGTTTGTTCCATTGAATAGGGGGGGATTATTGGTTGAAGTTCCTTCATGACTTGTCATGTTTAAGCTTACTGATCTACCTTTAAATAAAAGTTACCTGCTCTGATACAAATTGTTGGACAACTGAGAGAGGGGAGGTTGAATCATTTGTTACTGTGCTTAAACAATTATGCCCATTTTAAACTCTTTACAAAACACTCAATGATGATCACAATAATGCAGGGAAGTAAGCAATAGAATATTTAACATCAATCACACACATGAAATATACAGATACAGATATTTCCTGAGAAAACCCATAAAGGGAAAACCTCTTCTTCTTCATATGATAAGTAATCTTTATTTTCTATACATTATCATTCTTAGGAGCACCAACTCCCTTT
Organism: Picea glauca; assembly: GCA_000966675.3. Classification (NCBI taxonomy): domain Eukaryota; kingdom Viridiplantae; phylum Streptophyta; class Pinopsida; order Pinales; family Pinaceae; genus Picea; species Picea glauca. Next base: position 43,974 of record JZKD02S1923208.1, read on the forward strand.
GAGGCTACCACCTCTATTTTACAATCAGAAACTTGTTGAGAGCACCAACTCTCTAGTTTCTCTATCACCCACTAGAAGGAAGCACCAACTCCCTGGTTTCTCTAGAACCCACTAGAAGGAAGCACCAACTCCCTGAGTGTTCCAACACCAACTGGATGGAAGCACCAACTTTCAATTACACAGGAACCAACCTGTATAACAGAGAACAATAGTTCTCCCTTTCAACACCCTGCCACCCTGGTTTTTCTGGCTACAACCATATGGAAGCTACAACTCCCTGTGTTCAAGCACCCACTTGAAACTCTAAGGACAACAGTCCTCCCTAGCACCTCCCTACCACCCTGAAATATAAATCTTTTCTTCTCATAAATTTATCACAACGATATAGTATTTTATCAATGGATTACCAGTCTCATCATTGTTCTGCTACACTTCTATGCTTTGTCTACATCAGTGTCTTCCTTCTCGCATCTTCTTGAGCTTTCTGATCTTCTGCTCTATGTTTGTATGCGCACCTTGGATTTCTCTTCCTCTCTTAGATGTGCATTTATGTTTCTTGCTTCTTCCACGCTTTATGCTTTGTGTCTTATTTCCATTCTATGCACTATGCCTCTTCTATGTGTTTCATCTCATTCACACGGCATGCTTCTACCCGCATAAATCACACTCAACAGAAGAAACCCTCTCTTCTATGTTCTGCGTATATTTATCATGCTTAGTCCTCTGCCAGATCATCCATGGAACTCATCGTATTCTTTGGCGGTTATACTGAGTATTTTCATCATCAGTGTCTTATCCTGAGATTATTTTCCTTCTCAGGCAGTGCGACACTTCGTCTTCTTTGTCATAGTTGAGCTTATCCTCCATGTTGCAGTTACATACTTTGACACTTTTCCATCTATCAATTTTCTCTATGATCAGTCTTCATTCCACTGGAAATTACCTAGAGACACTTAATCTCCTTTGGCGATCACCCTGCAGCTCCTCGCGTTATTTGGCCGATACAATCACTTCATTCTGGCAGTTATAGCCAGTCAATTATGGATTCTTTGTCTTCTAAGTCCCTTCCTTCACGTGACCTCTGGCAATGACCTTATGCCTATTCTAAAGGTGCTTCCCGAGCTCTTTTTAGTGAGTGCTAGCTCCTTTTCATGATATGACCTTGGGTTATGAACTTCACGTGACCATGTGATTATGGGCGCGTCCATAAGAGGTTTGATGGAAACCCTCTTTTCGCCCCATAATTCACTACAAGCCTCCATGCATCCTTTCTCCAAAATCGTGGTTTCGATTGTGGCTTACTCATGAAAAATTAAGGCCTGACCATGTTCTGGCCCCACAATGTGACGAGACCGTCGATATCACAATATTGATGGTGCTCCTTTGATCAACAGCTCTGATCTATATTCATTTCCTTCCTTCTTTCCTCTGTCCATGTGCAATCCTTAGTCTCAATGATCAGGTGACATGTATCCCTCCAAACCAACAAACGAAATTGATTTCACCTTTCAGGCTTCGGGAGTTTCAATTCTCAAACTCCGCTTTCTCCTGGAGCATTTCACCTGGAGTCCACGATCTAACGATGTGTGTCCCTTTTGGATCGATAGTCACAATCCCTTCGAGTATTCAGGGTTCGACAATCTAAACTCTCAACTTTCCTTCACCCTTCCTTTTCTTTTTCTCGTAGCTGAAAATCCACTGACGTGTGTCCTCTTTAATCCAACGAATATCCTTCGCTCTGGGACTTTGGCCTTCGACAATCTCAAACCTTTATCCTTCACGTTTTCCCGTAGTAGTTTCGCCCGGAGTTCACGATCCATTGACACATACCCTCTTGCATGATGTAAGGTAGCTAGAGAGGTAGTGGGGGGGGGGCAGAGGGCCAATAGTGATAATAGTGGAGGTCATTCAATGTAAGGTGGAATAGGTCCACTATATTATTAAATAAGGCCCACTATGGTAGTTAGATATAATAAATGGGTAGTTAGATATAATAAATG
>JZKD02S1923208.1:61309-71809 GCA_000966675.3 Picea glauca
GATTCTACACACACATTAGCAATTTTTCCTAGACTATCCAAGTCAGGAACATTACAATGGTATCAGAGTTGGTTTTCCTACCAGCCTAAGGGGAAAATCAGATAAGGATCTAGATACATCATTACCAGCGAGTGGATTGATAGGAGCACAGATGGAGCCTACACCCATTAGATGCACAGAGAGTTGCTATAGTTGAAAAGTGCCTTGGAAGCCAAATCATAGATGTAGGGGTAAAGGGAAGGTGCACATTGTTGAGGTGCACTATGACAGTGAGGATGAGGAGATGCATGTGAATGAAACCATAGATTCCTATTTGGAGAAGTCTGATAAGGCTAGTGACTCTTGTGCATCTAAGGGACAATTGTATGGACATGATGATAGCGCATATCCTTCATCTTCCCCATCAAGTAATGTTGAGGATTCAACACTTCAATATTGTGGTGACACTTGTGAGGATTCATATGTGTTGGCACTTAGACATGATGAGATTAGGAGGTTGGATGACCTACGAGTGGGTGTAGACATGGCTTCCAAGAAGTCATGTATGGAGAATGATGAGCTTCCTATCATGAGTGAGACACATTTTTCATCTTCTCAGTCACCTATGCTAGCCATGACACATGAGAGTATCAGTGGCATTCCTGATATGGTAGAGGAGCCTTGTATGGGGATTGTACACAAGGAACATATGGATCTGCAGACCCAGGAGGAGAGGTATGGCTTGGAGATAGTTGACCTTACACATACCTGTCAGTATGAGGAGAGTGAATCACCACTCTTGGAGATTCCATTGATGGACCAGGTTGTGAAGACCAATAGCTTGTTGAGACACTTACTCCCGGGATCGATCTATAGTGATGAGGATGCACTCCTTATTGATCAAAATGACCATAGCATGTGTCTGTACACATCTGTATGGGATCTAGGTGTAGATGATATTAGTAGGTTGAGTGCACAGGAGGATACAGTTTCCCATACAGGATATGGTGTGATTCAGATAGGGGTCACAGTTGGTGATGGCGTACAGTGGCATACAGAAGGACTTAGTATCACAGGGGATAGTGGGCAGTTCAGTGCCTTATATTTTGAGGAGTGTGTTGTTGGGGATTCCATTGTTGACACTAGCAGTGAGAGGCATGAGGTAGCACCTCAACGGGATTATGACCAGAAGTCACGACACTTGGCAGGAAGGTTGAGAGTCAATGAGGACATGATCATGGCAGCCACTAGATGCATTGATGATACACATGCATTGGTGGCAGGTTATTGTTGGAGGGCCTCGATGGCACAGGATAGTTCATATGGGGGACTTGTCATTGATGACTCCCATACACTTAGGGAGAGAGTGATTGTGATGAGGACTGATTACCAGCAATTGTTGAGGGATAGGGATTACCTATTGGAGGTTGGTGAGAGGTATCACAGGGCATTGAGGCAACAAGAGATTGAGGTGGGCCGACTCGCTCATGAGTTGGTGAGAACATAGAGATTATCGGAAAGCACACAAAAAACCCTTCAAGAATCAGAGTCCAAATCAGAGGAGCTCCTTGAGGAAATTAGACAGAGATCCACTACATCTATTTCAGCAAAGAGTCATATATATACCTCGATCACATTGCGAGAGGATGTTGGTGGTTTAGCAGTGGAGCACCAGTTGAGGGAGGAGCATGAGGAGTACATAGGATCACTGATGAGTATGGAGAGATATTATACAGAGATACATGAGGAGGTCCATAGGTCACAGGGACCACCCTTCACGAGGAGTGTTGAGACAATTGAGAACACACATACACATGGGGATTCACGATCCAGGGGAAGTTATGAGGACACTTCCATTTGTGTTCCAGGATCTCTTGAATTTCATGTAGAGGATGACCCCGTAGTACACCCAGGATCCAGGATGTTGCAGGTGTATACAGGAGATCACATGAGTATGCAGAGGCACATAGTGATGAGTGGTAGTTCACAAAGACATACAGAGTTGTACAGTGGGATTCAAGGGGACGTATTGGATTGCAAAGAGGAGATGTACTTAGTAGATCATGGAGATTCCTCTCCCTTGCAGCAATATACAGATCTGGGAGATCGCCTTCACCACAGCAGTAGTTTTGTGAGTGATGATGGATGGATAATGATTGACCCGCAGTTGGTGGAGGTACCTACCGATGTACCCGATGGTTGGTGTTCAGTGATGACTACAAGCGATTATTTACCATGGGTGTCGATGGACGATCTTTTGGTTAAGTCCTTTGGATTGACCAAAGAATATGATACTTTCAAGTCCTACAGTTGGTTGAAGATATTTATGATATCCTTTCTCGATACTTTCATCATTGATAGTAGCACAAGGGGAGCTAGACAATGGCAGGGAACATGGAGAGTTGGTGGGCCGAGACCACTTGACAGGAGTGTCTTGATTGCATTCATCAGGATAGGGGTGGATCATCAGGGGAAGACAGTTGAGGCCATGGTCGTGATGGGCAGTATCCTAGGCCATGGGACAGAGGATATCTCAGAGGTTGCTACATATTTAGACTCTCATTGGGATGAGGGTGGAGTGCTTTCGAAAGTTACCAGTAGGGCACACTAGCAGTTAGTGGGGATTGTAAGTGATGAACTTCCAAATTTGACATGGGATCTGGGAGTCCATTTGGTCAATAGTTTGTTTCATCTTATGAGGATCCAGGAATGGAGGTTCCAATATGGATACTTTGAGCAGACAATCATGATAAGAGTAGAGAAGAATTGACATGATGGTCCTTTTCAAAGACTAGCATGGGACCCTGGGATTACAGGACCGGACATTTCATTGACTAATGGAGAAGAGTGAACATTTGCAGGGGGGAGTCACTTTGATTTTCCATTGAGTTTCAGTATTGGGGAGATCATGTCACTAACTAGTGATTTGTTGAGGTCTTGTACTACCTCACTATGGCAACAACATGTTCAGTCAGTGGGGGTTGTGTTAAGTTTGGTATGGTTTGGTAGGATAGACCTATTTGGGTTGAGGCCATGTGTTATTTGAAAGAGACTCATGGTGTTGATATGTTATAGAACTATATTCCACAGGGCATTGTAGTTGACATTCTGATATGGGATCCAGGGATTAGAGTGCTTGGTAGTTCAGCGTTTGATGGAGTTGAGTTTCAAGTAGAGTGGTTACTCAGGGAGTTGACTGAGATTCCTCGACCATTGATCATTCTACTCATCAAGAGCATGTGGGTGTCATGTGTGGTGAGCACTTCGAGATACCACATCTACCTTGTGTCACACAGGTGGATATGGGACCCCAATATCATATGTAGTTGGATTCAGTTATTGCTTGAGGACAAGCAATATTTTGGCAGGGAGGATTGTAATGTCCCCATTTTGGGACATTATAACTTTACATAGTGTTATGCCTATCAGAGTAGCCATATAGGGGTGACAGAGAGTTTGAGAGATATTGAGGGGTTTTATTGGGCCTGACTTGCATCGTTCATCATCAAGATCCATTCCACACAACTTGGTTTTGGTTTCGTTGCATTCCGACGATTTCCGTAATTTTGAGTTATTATGGGTCATATCTTAATTAATTTCACTAAGAAGGTCATAATGGGAATATTACTTGGAGAAACCTCTTAGTGTAAAATCTCATTGGAATCAGGAATAAGAGCACTACACGATAATATGATGAGAAGTTACTTTCAGTGGCCGAAGAAGCCATAAGGATGGATAAATCACTTTTTAGAGGTAAAATGATTAATTAATTAAGTGATTTAATCAAGGAATAATAAAATAAAGTAAAAGTCACTTGGAGGGAAACGGTCAACAATGAATTAGGGTTTCAATAGTGAATTAGGGTTTTGGAAGGCTATAAGAGAAGAGTCAACGACCTAATTCATCATTATGCAGATTATGACTTGTCATTGAGGAGAAGAGGTGCATCTTAGGAGAGATAGTTCAGTGGATTCCAGGAGGAAGACACCAGTGGATGATTTCAGTGTTGAGAGACACACCCTAGTCACCGGGAATATCATTCAGGTCTTCCATCATTCTTCAACAACAGTTACACAGTGTTCAACAACAAGGGCGCATTCATCTAGAGTGAGGGCACAACTTCTGAGAGGGTTTCTAGTCGACTTATCCCATCCAGGGAGAATTCAGAGATTTCCCTCCAACCCATTTGAGAGGAGGGAAAGGTGCATATTTTTCCTAGTTCCTCATTAGATTCCGATGGAGGAATTAGTTGGGATGTATTTCCTAGACTTGGACATGCGACACTTTTTGTGGGCACATTTGGGGTTCCAGAGCAAGCATTAGATGAGATTTAGGGAAACCCTTCCAACCCATTTCCCAGTAGACCAAAGAGGTCATTTTGAGACATATCTCATATGATTCTGACAGTGGAATCACTAGGAGGCATTTTTCCAGAAGAAGAGGGGCGCATTCCCCTAGGGGTATCCATCCGAGGTCCATATTCATCAGCAGAGGGGTCTGATAGATACCAGTACTGAGGACTAGAGAAGGGCGCATCATTTGGGATAGTTTCGAGGCCATTCTGAGAAGTATATCTCCCAGGGAAAACTTTCCAAACTTTCAGGAGTTACCGTCAAAGATGCCATAGTCCCAGCGCATCCATTGATTCCGCAGTGCTCCCATATTTCAGGTATTATCTTTTAGTTGCTTATCTGTATTCTCGCTAAGATACTTTCTCTATTGATCTAGTCAAGTATTGTCATTTTATTCAGCCACATTCATCCATTTTTTAATCCAGAGAGATATCATAATACAAAATTTGCAGTCCTTTGTCACATTTATTATTTGTATGATCATTTATATGTTGTAAACCATTGATAAAAATGGCAATGTTTGTATTAAATGAAATGAAACCCATTGGTCATCTCTACGAAAGAGAGTCTGAACTAGGAGATTTTGGCTCTGCAGAACGCTCTACATTGTTCATGCACATTACACATTAAATAGAAAACATGGTTTTAGGGAAGTTAGAACAATGTCCTAAGAAATAGAAACTAATTCCTATCATGAGGTTACATGAACCAACTCTACCTATTCTAGGATTTTCTCCATTATCTTCAACACTCCCCCTTAATGGAGAATGGGTTCACAAATATGCCTAACATCTCCCTAAACATTTGAAACTTAACTTTTCCAAGAGGCTTAGTGAAAATGTCTGCAACATTATCACATGTATTACAATATTCCAAATGGATTTCTTTAGATTGCACTTTCTCCCTGACAAAGTGGAATTGTGTATCAATATGTTTAGTCTTTTTGTGAACCACAAGATTATTGACAAGTTTGATTAAAATCTGGTTGTTGCATCTGATTGTTGTTGTGTCTATATTTTCTTCCCCAACATCCTGGAGAAGTCTCCGCAACCAAACTGCCTCACACGTTGTTGCACACATGGCTTGATATTTTGCTTCTGCTGAGGACAAGGATACTGTGTTCTACTTTTTGTTTCTCCATACGATCACCCTAGATCCAATGTTGAATGCATAACCTATTATAGATCTGTGATCATCTACATTTCCAACCCAATCTGAATCTGCATATCCTACCAATCTAACATCAGAGGAGTCAGTGTAAATAATACTGTAATCTGCAGTACCTTGTAGATACCTCAAAACACTTTTCGCAACATTCCAATGGATTTCAAGTGGCTTAGACATAAATTGACTTAGCACACTGACTGCATAAGCCAAATCAGGTCTGGTGGTGGTTAGGTAGATTAGACTCCCAACTAGTTGTATGTAAAGTGTTGCATCCGCCGCTTTTGATCCATCCTCACACTGCAATTTGATGTTCTGTTGCAATGGTACCGGTGCAGGCTTACACTGATCCATCCTAAACTTTTATAACATGCCTTTGACATACTTTTCTTGGGACATAAATGTTTGACCTGAATCTCTGCAGATCTCAAGACCTAAGTAGTATCTGAGTTCACCGAGGTGTTTCATTTCAAACACCTATGACATTTGTTGCTTGATTTCATCGATTAGATATGTAGCATTACCTGTAATAATCAAATCATCTTCATACAATGAAATCAATACTACGCTCCCTTGTTCATCTTTCATGGTGTAAATATTAGGGTCATTTTTACTTCTATTATAGCCAGCTTGCAGAAAAAATGAATCAATCTTTTCATACCAAGACCTAGGAGCTTGTTTTAGTCCATAAAGTGTTTTTTTCAATGTACAGACTAAATGTTCTTTTCCTTTCTGGACAAACCCTTCCGGTTGCTCTAGATAAACCTCTTCTTTTAGTTCTCCATTCAAAAATGCAGACTTCACATCTAGTTGGTGCATTATCCAATGTTTCTTAATAGCTAAAGTGATTAACATTCTGATAGTGTTTAATTTATCTATAGGGGTGAAGGTTTCTTCATAGTCTATCCCTTCTTTTTGTGAGTACCCCTTTGCTACCAACCTAGATTTTAGTTTTTCTATGGTTCCATATGCATTAATATTTGGTTTATATAACCATTTACAACCTATGGTTTGTTTTCCTCTTGGAAGTTCAACCAATTCCCAAGTGTTATTTATGATTATTGAATCATATTCTTGTTCCATGGTTGTTTTCCATTCACTACATTCATTTGTTTCTTTATAACTAGATGGTTCAACCACATTCATAAAACTAGTTATAAAAGCATTTTCCCTATATCTTGCAGGCATTTGAGATTTCCTACCTGATCTCCTGAGTGGTGGGGTGGCTTCAAACCTAATTTGATCATCATTTTTTCTTTCTTCCTACTATTGTTGCTGCTATTGTTTTTGTTGTTGTTGTTGTTGTTGTTCATCCTCTGCCTTTGTCTGTTGCTGACCCTGATTGTTTTCTGCTTCTTCTTCCACCAAGTACGGAATGTCCCATTCCACATTGTGCTCATCAGATTATTCATGATCTTGCTCATGGAATTTGACATCTCTACTAACAAAAATCTTGTGAGTAGAGGGATTAAATAATATGTAAGCTTTATACTGTGAACAATACCCTATAAAGGTACATCYGATGGCTTTTGAATCTAATTTTATTCTATCTTCCTTTGGAATGTGGGCAAATGCTTTAGATCCAAACATTCTTAAGTGTTTTGCTRCARGCTTAAATCCATATAATGCTCCATAAGKATTTTTAGACTCAAGACTCTTTGTAGGACTCCTATTTTTCAAATAAACTGCAGTATTCACAGCTTCAGCCCAAAAACCATTCGAAATATTCTTACCTTTCAACATACTTCTAGCACATTCCACCAATGTTTTGTTATTTCTTTCTGTTACACCATTCTGCTGTGGAGTATGGGGTACTGTGAATTGCGCAAAATTCCATGATCTTTACAATACTTGATAAGCTCATCCTTCATGTATTCTCCCCCTTGATCAGAACGAAGAATTTTTATTTGTTTCCCTATTTGTCTTTCAATCATATTTTTAAACTGCTTAAAGTATTCGAATGTATGGCTCTTCTTACTTAAGAAATACACCCAAGAAAACTTCGTACAGTCATCAATAAACAATAGAAAATACAGTGCACCTCCTAATGATTTTTTTTGCATGGGTCCACAAAGGTCTGTGTGCACTAATTCAAGTATATCCCTCTATTTCTTTTCTACTCGAACAAGGAATTCTTCTCTATGCATTTTTCCTAATGTGCATGCATCACAATCATTACGTACTTGCTTTAGCATTGGAATATATGTTACCAATTCCTTCTTTTGTAGTAACGACAAATCATTGTAGTTGATGTGGCCAAATCTCTGATGACATGGCTCTTCTGTAGTCAGGCTCGCTGTTGTCAATGCTCAAACTGGTACAGGTCTTACATCCAACTTGTACAGTCCTCCTGTTCGGACTCCTATAGCAATTGTCTTCACGCCATCTAGCAGATCTTTAATATAACAGTTAGATTTAAAGAATTCAACTTTCAGATCTTGACCTATAATCATGGATACAAAAATCAAGTTCTTTGTTACACCAGGCACATACATAACATTATGAATTTGTTTGATATTACCATTAGGTAGAATGAAAAAAAAATTCCCACACCCTTTGATTTGATGACTTCTATCAAAACCTAGGTAAATTTGTGCTCCTTCATTGATTTCTTTAAAATCTTTGAACCAATGCTTGTTCCCTATCATGTGTGTTGACGCTCCTGAATCTACATACCAAATGTCTGCATCAACATTCTCATCATGATCTTCCATGAAGAATCTAAAATTTCGCACATGATTTTCATTCGCGAGATGACCTGCATGTCTTTTCTGCTTCTGTTGTTCTTCATGATATTTCTTCTTCTTGCACTCCCTGGCAATATGACCCAGTTTTCCGCAATAAAAACATTTAGTTTCAGAGTAGTTTATATTCGGATGCATACCTTGGGTCTGATTCGGTATTTTGTGTGACTTTGCTCTGTTTTTTTGTTGTGGACTTCCTTTCCCTTTGAAGAAGTTTTTCTTTGCCATCAATGCAAGATCGACACTCTGGGGCTTCAGAGTTGATCTTCTTTCTTCTTCCTGCATCAGTATTCATGTCAAATCTTCAAATTTTGGGATCTTCTCTCTGGCATTTATCCCAGTGATAAACATTTGGTAATCAATGACACCATTCATTGTAATGGTTACAAGATCTGTATCATCAACTGTATGACCAATGTGTGCCAATTTTTTCTTCAGATCCTTGATCCTTTCTACGAATGAAGAAATTGTTTCATTCTCCTCCATCTTTAGGGATAGGATCTTACTCTTGAGGAACAGAAGATGATTTGAATTCTTGATCTCATACAACTCCTTCAGAATTCCCCAGATCTCATTAGTTGTCTTACATTCTCTAATGTGTGGTATTATGCAGTCTTTCACTGACATATTCAATAGCGTCCTTTCTTTACCTTCTCGCTTCTCCCAATCTGGGATCGATGTTGATCCAGCCGCGGGCCTCGGCTCATCCCCATTCACAATCGTCCAAGCACTCTGCACGTCTAGCAGAGTATGCATATTGAATTTCCAATTTGCATAATTCAAACCATCGAGCTTGTTATGCTCATTCAAGCATGCTTCAAACATATTTTTATTCATATTGGTGATTTAGAAGAAAAAAAAATCGACAGGTAAAAGAAGATGTTAGATTTACCCCAGATCTGTGACAGAGAGAGATCATTGGTCTTCAGTGTTGTTTGATCTCATAGCACACTTGCTGATCACTGTGGCTTCCTTCACAGCCTCCAGACAACCTTCTATTGTCAACCTCTACAGCCTTCTCCAAGATGCAGCCTTCTCTCAGAGCCTTTTTCTTGTTTACACGATCATTGTAGATGTACACCTTGTTGGCAATGGAAGTCACTCCTGGATTGCAGCAGGAGCAGAGCCTGACACCCATCAGTTTAATGTCACGTTTTGTTTATAAAAGAGATGATCAAATGGAAGTTAACTCGGAACAATATCATTTCAACTCTGAAACTAGGTCGGGCATGCATGGGCAAGTGAGGTCTTAGATAAACTTCAAACAGTGAGTTGTAATAACGGTGAGTAGGGGGGAAGACTTGTATAAGAAGAGTGCACAGGTCTGTCATAAACAACAGGTTTCTAACAGACTGGGGAAGAAAGCGTCCAAACGCAAGATCTTCTTACATTCAAACCCAGAAAACCAGAGAACACAACGATGCAACGATAAATCCTTTATCATGACATAATTGCAACAATTCATGCGAATCAGTCGATCATGAACTCCCTAGTATGAGATGAAAGCTTAGATGGAGTAGGAAAATTGTTTGTCATAAAACAAGAAATCTCATATACAGATGCACAACCAGAGAACTAGAATGGTTGTTTAAAACTTTACAGTCTGGAGCTTCGCTCTACCATCGATAGCTACCAAAATGGAAAAAATGCCTACATATACTTAGAACAACAACCGCAACAAAATTGAGACATTGCATTAAAAACATTGCATCTGCATGGCTTCTGACAATCTGCACCTCCAGTCTCTGAATGATCATGCACCTATGGCAAACGCAATCGAACTCCTGACAGTCCCATGGGCGAATCGACGTTCTTTTAATTCATCGTTGGACTTTCCCTTTATGGCAGAGATGATGTCTAACCACCACCAACTACCTAAATAACTGCTTCCTTGGGATTCAGAATGACCTGGCTAACTTGGCACCTCTAAGATGTGGAAGACCCCTCGCGTTGCCACTTGGAATAGATGAATGGCCTGATGAATAGACATGGAGAACGACGCGAAGACTGGGGGGGCGTAATGGAAGTGGTGGTGCCAAGACCATGAAGGTGAGATGAGAGGTGGTGAGGTGTGGGAAATGTGACAGGGGAAGACACATGGTAGAAGGAAATAAGCTGAGGGGGTAGGAGATGAAACATGATGGGAAAATTATTAATGGGAGGCTAACGTGGGATTGAGCAGGACACATGGTAGGTGGTGAGTGGATGATGAGATGGGGGAGGGACCATATGGACCGAAAAAGGGGAGATGGATAGACGTC
>JZKD02S1923219.1:6309-51355 GCA_000966675.3 Picea glauca
GAATTAATTAATTAATAATTTATGATTTAGGTCAGTCTCAAAATTCTATAAAAGGAAGGGAAAGGAAGGAAGAAAGGGGAAACGGTGAGCGTAACGTTACGCTGCCAAGTTGTGGCTTGACGGGTTGCTTGTGAGGAGTTGGGTATATCTCAGTAGTGATTGGAGTGGTAGCTCAGCCGTTGAGGCTTGCTGAGACACTATTTTATCTCTGGTGCTTGTGTGGCCCCTTTGCGGCTCGGGGGGGCTAAGGGGGAAGAAGAGTACCCCTAGCGTTTGGCTGGGAGGTACCGGTGAGTTTTCTTGGTCGGCAAGCAGAAGCGGCACGGAGCGAGGAAAGCGGCACAGCACGAGGGACGTCTCCGAAGCGGGCGTGTGGCTAAGGTACGATTTTAATTGGTAAAATAGAAAGCGTTTTATATTCGGCAAATTATTGTTATTGGTGAGAATATGATGAGGTGGTTGGGCATTATATCTGCAATTTCGTTCAGTAATAATACTGTAGAGTTTGTTTATATTTGATCATGGGTCACCTTAGTTATGATGTCATGTGTTTTTGCATTGATATGAATTATGTGATGTTGTTAACTTCTTGGTTCTTGTCTTTAAAAGAAAAAAAAAAAAAAAAATTCCGCACCTGTTAACCGAGTTGTTGTCATAAAGAAGAGGGCCGTTACAACAATATGATAAAGTAAGATCAATCATTTTCATGGAATGATGACACTGAAAAGGATTTCATAGAAATCGAGAGAGTAATCATTCTTGCCCATGTTTTGGAAAAACCAAATTTTGAAAAAGATTTAATTATTTATACCAATGCCACTGAAGAAGAAATATATGTTTTTTTTTTTTTTTTGTTAATTTGTGCGGGACCTGTTGGCTCGCGATTAACCTGTGGCTTGAGAAACCGCGACTCAGGGGCATCTAAGCCGTCAAAATCACTCGGGGATCGCACCAGGCTTGAGCCCCACCAACCCTTAACATGGTTGGATTTTTTGTCCCCGCAGGTTTCTAACCGGTGACTTTAACATCACAGAGTGGCTTAACAACACACTCTGTCACCGACTGTCCTACACCTCAGGGACTAAGAAATATATGTTATTATTATTCCTAAAGATGATCAAAATAATGACTAGTCAATAGCTTACATGAGCCATATCTTATCTAACAATGAATTTTAATACACGTTAATTAAAAAAACATACTTACGCTCTTCTAAAAGCTATTGAAAAGTTTCACCATGTTATCTTAGGCAAACACACTCACGTAAAATTCCATTTCCCTGCTGTTAATTTTTTGCTTTCACTAACACATCTCTCATGAAATATTACACATTGACTTGCTAAGATACAAGAACATGAATTCACGATCACAACCACTAACACTATTAAGGTATGATATCTAGCCTTGCACCTGGCTCAACATCCTGAACCAGGTGCTACTTCTGAAAATGATCAGGAAGCCTTGTCTACACTTTTTCTTGTTAAACATGAAAATCTAGATTTAACAGAACATCCTTGGTATCAGGATATAATATACTATTTGTAATTTCAAAAATGTCTTGATAACCTTGAGTACCATGAACGCAGGAGAATTTAACTTGAAGCCTCCAAATATCCAATCTTAGGTACATCTCTTTTTCTGCAGAATTGTTGATAGATTGTTGTTACATTGTGTAAAGGATACACCAGCCCAAAACATCTTAAAGGAAATCCTTGGGTCAACAGATTTAGGTATTCTTATTGGTGGTGATTTTGCTGCCAAATCCACTACACATAATATTTTAAGAACTACTTATTAGTGGCCTTCAATCTTTAAATATTCTTATAAATTTATACAGGCATGTATTGAATATCAAAAGTTTGTTGGCAAAGAAAAGGTCTCTCCCATGCCCTTGTAGCTAGTTCTTCCTAATTCCCCCCTTTCTAAGTAGGGATTAGATTTCATTGGTCCTATTAATCCTTCATCTTCTTCTGATCATATTTGTATCCCAACAACAACAAACTACTTCACAAAGTGGACTAAAGTTGTACCACTCAAGCATGCACAAGATGAATAGGTAATTTCATTTTTGGAATCTAATATATTTTCTCGTTTTGTTCTTTCTATATAAATCATCTTTGACAATGGGCCAAAAATTTTATCTAGAAAGTTTACCCAATTTCTAAATAAATTTGGGGTGAAGCATTTTATTTCATATGCATACTATCCACAAGGGAATGCGAAAGTCGAATCTACAAATAAAAATCTGGTCAAAATTTTAAATAAGTTCATAAATGATCAACCTTGCCAATGGAATACATTACTCATTTATGCATTATGGGAAAATTGAACCACTACTAAAACCAGTAATGGCCATACCCCTTTCCAATTATTATATGGTCAAGAAGCAATAATGCCTTGGAACTTGAGTTGACCTCCCTTAGATTAGTATTCTAGGCTGAAGAGTTGAAATCTACAAATATCCCTCAGAGGATTAATGCTTTGTTGGCTCTAGAAGAACAAAAGAGGTTTCTCTTGAAAATATTAAAAAGAGGCAGCACTCTGTCAAGAAATATTTTGACAAAAGAGAAAAATCAACTACTTTTGTGGTTGATAAAAATGTTTTACTATGGGATTTTTCTCATGCTCATAAGGGTAAACACTCAAAGTTTCAGAATCTATGGTTGGGTCCTTGTATAATCGTTTTTGTTGTTGGTAATAACTCATATTTATTGAAATACATAGATGGTAGATTGTTTTCATACATGACTAATGGTTCTCATTTGAAACATTGTGTCAAACTTGACTGATTTTTCATCATCTCCAGTGTTTCCTGTACATTATTTGATTTTTTGTTTCTATAGTTTTCGTTTATTTTTATCTTTCTTTTCATAGATGGATTTTGTTGTTCTTGATTTTGATTTTTTAATTTCAGTCAAAGATGGATCAATCAAGTTACATGTATGATCATTAGATTGCAAAATTTTCATTAATTTGTCTTGAAAAGGAATGAAAGAATACAAACAACATTGATGAATGAATTATTTTTAGTTCACAACACTACTTATGTAGTATTTGTTGAACCTACCAGATTGTCTTGCTGAGACTTGACGACAATAGCTAGTTCCATTTTTTCTTCTTTCGCATTCTACTCTCCACGAGTGTTTATTCAAGAGCATATTAGAATTTTTTTATGAAAAATCTGTTGAAATACCTAAGAAGAAAACGTGATCAACAAAATTCAATAATCAAGTTCAAAGCAAAACCAGAAATTCTAAGTTTCAGTCAATTAGAAAATTGACTACCATGTGGATTTGCCAGATATTGACTTGAAATCTCGTCACTTATTATAAAATCATGCAAATTATTACAAGGCCTATTTACGTATACTATGATATAATATTAATAGGTGGGGTCTCCAATAAGAAAACACATGAATGTTTATTTTCAAGATTTTCCCTCAATGTACATACATATCTGCATCAATGGTATTATGATGAAGGTTCAAAAAATATGACATGATTCCTGGCATGATTGATGTACTTTAGTGATGGTTATTTCTCTTCATTCTTCAACTTGTTGACATAATACTTAAGAAACATAAAATTTATATTGCCTGCACTATTCATGATTCCATATGCAAAACAAGTCATTTTCTGAGTTTACAAACTCAAGGCATATGAACCATATAGTTAGACATATACTTACAACAAGGGAAGCATGGTTTAAATATTACACACATATAGAAGGTTTTCTCATGCATATACAATGACCTTGTTATAAAGTTATGGTGTATCATGTCAATTTTTTCACTTTACAAAACATATTGGTTCTATATGACAACAAAATTATGTTATGAAATGACATAAGTTTAAAGTTTATGGGCAAAAGGCTTGAGTTGGGTTTGGCATATTAAGTGGTGTGCATATTTTTATTGGTAAAAAATTTGGGTTGTTATATAATATATGATATCGACATATTGTATGCATGGTACATATGGTGTATGGTTGAAAATGCAATCAATTAAACCCTAGTATATTCGTATGATTAACCAATATTATGAAGTGACAAGTAACAATGGCCATGAGTAAAAGGTTAATATAGCGTGTGGTTATGTGCTTAGATGGAATTTTGGTCATTCTGCTATAGGTTAGTATGACATATTGTGTATATGTTGATGGCTCATGCGATTTGTTTGAAGTGATGATTGGCACGCACTGGTGAGTTATGTTGGGAACTAGACGTGATGGGTTGGCCATGCAATTAATTTGCAAGGATGTGGTAATTAATCATGCAATCCTACATATAACAGTCTCCATTTGTCCTTGGGCTTTGGTCATTTCATTTCATTGCTTGTTGTGGGGAGGCAGAGCTCGAGCTTGGTGTGGAAATTATGTTCCTAGTAGTTGTAGCAACCATTTTCATCCGTAAACACTCGTATAAAATCATTCAAGCCCATGTATGAAAATATCATCTTGTTGAGCATCATTTGCATGTATTTTACGCAATAATAGTTTATTAATGGATTTTTTCTTAACTAGTTTTTGAGTATGCTACTCTTTTCCCTACTTTTCTGCTTTTAATGGACAAGTGGTTCCAATGTTTCTGCTTGGAAATGGCTACCATATGATGACTATTTTCTTCACTCCATCCACTATTTCACTTTCCATTTATCATTCATAACCATTTAAGATAAACCCATCTGGTTAAATTGTGAGTTGCGACCTAAGTACAAGTTCTTGAAAAGTTTGTTTGTTGTCTAGTATATCAACTATTGAATTTCCTTCACTTCACTGAGGAAAATCTTGGTTTCAAATCCACTGATCATTATTGAATATGGGTTTCATTTTATTTTAAATTTTGAGTTGAAAATTTTTATATGTATACCATCCTGGGTTTATTTTTGGAAATAGATAACTAGCTACCAACGTGTGAATTTATGTTGAGTTTAATTTGGGTTTTGAATCCATGACCTCAATGGTTTTCACATTGTTAATTTGTTTGCATAGGCCACTCGTTTTGGTTGTGACTAACAAATATTTATGATGGATTCTGGTTGTTTTGGGTTTCAAACCTATTACCCCCCCATGCCTAAGGGTAACTAGAGGTGATATTGTCTCATGTCTCGCAATGGAGAACATGATCCCGACCATGATTATGCTCAAAATGTCCATAGATGGCAGCCCAGGAGCCCCCCTCATTCACATTTACGACTATAGGTCAACCAAGGATCCTCACATCCAAGAAACCTAGAGTATGGGAGATGGTAAGCCATTATCACCATGAGGTATGTTAGTCCTTCTTTAATGTAATTTGTTGTGCTTAATTTGTCAAGAATGTGGATGAGGATCTTTGGTTGAAGTTGGATAATGGATCAGTGGTTTGGGAAATTGTGTCAGTTGCCTTGTTTCACCTTAGTGGCAAGCCTCTATGCCCTAGTCTCATGATGTCACCACTCAAGGAAAAGGGGTACTATTGGGGGGGAGCTCACAAGGGTAACATTTTTTTCCCCACCATACTTAACACTTAGCATCTTGGAGCCTCTCATAGTGTACCAAACTTAGGTAATGGGTCATGGTCCATTATCTCATGAGAATAAGGGGTTGAAGGCCCATAAGTTGATGCAGTTGCTCCATATTTCCATGTTATGTTATAAATGATAAGGCCACCATAAAATCCTTAGGACAACTTAATATCTACCCCCTCTGATGGTAATCACCCTTGTCAGGATGCGAATGAATGCACCAAATTATAAAGGACAACAACCTAGCATAAAAATAAAGGAATGAAGCTTGAAATCCTGTAAAGGGGACTTGCAAATGATAATTGGGTATCAAAAGGAAAAATAAGGGGTTCAGAATGCAAAAAGTGTCGAGGAAAGGGTATATCAATCCAACAAGCGCTCCCTCTACAAATTCGCTCATAGAAATGGATTCAATGACACCATAAGCCATGGAGTAATCCCAAAACCACATCACCTTCACACTTACTGTTGAAGGGTTTCTTTATTCCATGCTTCGCTTGAGACTTGTGCCTATGCCTGGGTTATTTTATTTCCTATCTAGGTGGAACACCTAATAGAGTTGGATGAAGGCCCTCCCATAATTAAACTTATCAACTCACATGGGGTCCTTGCTTGGTGTGATGCTTGAGGGGAATATTGTTGTGAATTGTTTACATGGATTATATCTTAAGTTACAAATTGCTTTACATGCTTTAAGGACTAATGTTTCTTATGAACCTTGGCTAACCATATTTTATACTTTGATTTGATCTAGGAGGACATCGGTGGCCGCCCACTTATTCCACTAGCTAAAATTACAGTTTCCATCTCGACAATTTTTCAAAAAAAAATTGGGTCCCAAACTTACGGGGTCATTTTCAGGCCCTAAACCTTTCCGACAGGGAACCGACCACCTCGAACGGAGATCATATGCAAAATTTGTTCCCTTGGAAAGTTGACGTATCAACTATCCCCATTGGGGCCCACAAACCTTTTGGTGTTTCATCTTTTGGGGTTAGGGTTTTGGACATTTAGGGTTTTCTCATTTTATGCTTTATGTTAAAAATACTTTTGGAGCCTCATTGTAATAAGCTTCTTTTGAATCAGCATAGTCGACACATCTCTATCCAGAGATAAGCTACCACCATTCTAGCTAGCTCGTGTTCTTTGCATTTTATAGTGTTTTGTATTCCAAGCAGTCATTAATAGAATCCAAGTTTTATTGTATTACTATATTCCTTGCAATTTATATGTGTATTTCCTCATTATATCTGTGTTATAATTCTACCTTTTTGTTGTTCTCAAAATAATCTTGATCATGATTTGTCTTGGATGGCCCTGACATGGTTGACATGGTTCTTTGAGGGACGTCCTGGTCTTGTACCCAAAACATTGTGCCTTTATATGCAGGACTCTGGCATGTGTGATGGAGAGTGGTGGGTCATCAAGTGACTCACCACCCTCAAACATTATCTCTCACAACCTTGAAACCTGAATGATGGACAGATGCGCTTGGTAGGATCAGATTTAGTCATGATAGTATAGAGATGGGATAGAATCCAATAGGTTGGGAAGAGTTCCCCAGAGCTTATATTTCACTAGGATCTGGGACATTGCAGAAATAAACAATCAAATACATGACAGAGACGAGATGCAACTCCCTCGATCTTGGACACAACACCTCGATCTTGGATGCTAGCCCTATTTTGGTGACAATGTCACCTTCTAAGGTATGATGCAACTAAAATTTGGTGACTTCTTGGGATACCGATGATGCATGGCATGGAGTTTGGTGAGGAGAGACACCACTTCCTCCCACACTACTCCATATTGATGCCATGTGGCCTTTGGAGGCCTCCTTCTTGCCCAAGAGGGTTTGATGTCTCACATGTGTGGCTCATTATGATTTATTTTTTCACCTTTAGCATTTGTTATGTTATGTGGATAAATGTGTGAGGTTGAACTCATATAAAAAGGATAACACTCACTCTCTTTTTTTCATCATCTTTCTCTCACCATTTGTGAGAATACTTCCACAATTTTCAACCCTGAAGAGTTACTAGTCTTTCTCTCTCATGCACAATGCTTGGAAGGGATCTTTTTGTGGATGGTTGGCTGATTTTGGATGGATATTTCAGCAATTAGGGTGAAATTATCTTGGTTTCTTGGATGAAGTAAATATCTGCAATTATTGTTTATGTTATCAATGTTTATGGTGAAATTGTTATTTTGTTGCAAGAAGTCTTGTTTATTGAAACCCTAAGAGAGGAACATAAGTGCTTCTTCCTCTCACAACGTTATATTTGTCTAAAAATTTGTTAATTGTCCTTGTTGGGGTTAGAACCCTAAATCCCTAAAGTGTTAGTACTTTAGGATTTTATCCCTAGACATTTGATCTTTGACTAAGTTGAAGCTACAATAAGGGAGGAATGATTTATATGGCCCAAATGTCCTTTCACCCTAGACGTCATTCTCCTTAAGATCTAAATCCTAAGGCCCAAATGTGGTTGTACCTTAGGGTTTAGATCCTACATCTTGGTTTCAAGTAGATCAACCTTCAAGCTCGGTTGCATTAGAGACTCCATAACCCTAGAAAGGCATTAATCTTGAAACATCTCTTGGGGTGAATTGATTGATAAAAATCTCTCTCAAAACTCTCAAGCATTTTGCTAACTATACTAACTATAACCCTAACAAATTTGCAATAGTTCTCGTTGTCGTTATAAAAGTTAGCTATAACCATCTAAAAACTCATTAACTTTTTTAATACACTCATCTAAAGGTGCTTTATCTCACTCAGAAATCACCTCTAAGAATTGGATAATAATATATTATGTGTATGCTTAATTTTCATGGTCAATTGTGGTATTTCTGAGCACTTATCTTTTTTTTGTTGAAAAATACTTATTGATGTTATAAGACAAGTTTACTACTGCAATTTGCAACAACCATAGATAAATAACTTGTCTGGTGTCTTAAAGAGGTCATTGTTGCATTATTTGGCTTGGAAATTGAAATATATATGCTTCAAAGTGTTATTGTCCTGGGCAAGTACAAAAAACTACTTCACAACCTCTTCTATTCCTTGACCTAGACCAATCATTTGGTGATCAAGATAAGGATTGGTAGGCTTGGCTACTAAACTTGTTATTTGATCCCTTGAGGTCACCAGAGAAGCCTCCCTTGTGGTGGACCTCTTCCATCACTAAAATGAGGGAAGATCCTGCAAAGGTGACAATGGTAGTTTCTTCCATAGTTACGCAAGATTTGGGGATCTTGTGGTTAGCTTTACACGAGTACATATCCTACGATAACAAAACCCACACCCATATTATGGACAATTTGTTCTGATTAAAATATGAATTATACCAACAATAACTTGAGTTGACTCTTGGTCTTGGTCAAATTATCGGTTTGAAGTTTTTATGTGAATAAATCTAGAAGTGGTGGGGCATAAATTTTTTGTTTCTGCTGAGTTGAAGTTGAGTTTTTTTTTCTCACAACCAAAATAGGTTTCTAAACGATTCTAGTTTTTTGTCTTAATGTTGGTTGAAGATCAAACCTTGTTTGATCAACTTTGCCCTTTAGAGCATTACTTTTTATGGATGCCTCACTTTTGGGTTGCAAATCAAGGATATGCTTAAACCTATGACATTTGGTCAAAAAGAATGATGGAATTTGTTCTTTGTTTACAGTTTAAAATAAAATAATTCAAATTTGATTAGGTGCATAGTTGTATGGACTATGTGTTAAACTGGCCATGGAATCCCTTTTAAAATTCCACTTAATAAATGATATGGCTTAGAAGAAACTTATATTATGGTCATTTGTTCATTATGTATTATTTTGGTTATAACAAATCCGAGACATTCATAAGATCCGATAGTTAACAGAGGTAGTGGAAAAGTTTTATGATGCAAGCTCAGATTGTCAAATGAAATATAATGAATGTTTTTAAAAGGGAAGTTTGATATGTATTTTTAAGAGTTATTTTCTTTTATAATAAATGGAACCAAACCCTCACATGATATATCATTTTTCATATATTATTCTTGAAAGTCACAAATCATGTTCCATTTGATTCCAAGCTTCTTCTCCCCCTATTGTATAAATAGAAAAGAACTTTCAAAGAAGAGATTTGTTGGCAGATTGGTATATATAGTCCTAATGCTTGAACAATTTGTGACTTGAATGAATCATGGGATATTTTGACACTGCATAAAATATAGTGAAAATGATATATAAAGCATGTTGATATGAACTTTATCCATATTGAAAATGGGATAAGTTGTAAGCATAATTGATATAAATGGATTTTGAACTTGTATGTTATCATGCATTCCTAACATCTATTTCATTTTCCATAAATTACAAGTTCTTTTTTCATTATTCCTTGTCATTATAATTCCATTTACATTCATTTCCCATGTTTAAATGAGATGGACAGTTTGGTAAAGATTTGTGGTTTGAATGTTTTGGGCAACAAGCATAGAAAGGACAGTTATGATATTCATCCATGTTATCAATGTTTCCTTTCATTTTTCCTTTAGTATGCTTGATTGACTGGTCGGTTTAGAGCCATTATTAAATTATGTTTTAAGGAAAAATAATATTTGATGATTAACATATTGTGACTTGTGTATACTAATTTTATCGTTGGTGAATATTTAGATGAGTTTCTTTTGGAGAGGCAACAACTGCTTTAGAAATAGGGAAAGTAGAGGAAACATATGTACAATGCCTAATGCATTTAGGCAAAGGGTAAGAAATAAAGAGATGAGGTTCTCCATCCATTTTGATGCTAATTCTGAGGAGTTCAATCAATTAGTCCAAATTGGTTATTTAAACCTCACTAGACACCCTGCATTCCAGCCACCTCAACCATCAGTTATACCTCCTCTTCAGCTGCACCCAAGTATAACATATATTCCCAAACAACCTCATATGCAACCCCATGTGCCACCAACCAATGAGGGTTGGGAGAATATACATGTTAATCCTCCCTCTGGTGTAGGTCATTGGCCCACTATTTCACTACCAGTCTCTGCTCCTCATTTACAACCTACTCAACATGTTGTTTATGTTGCCTCACATGTTCATTTTATTCAACTTCCAAAAATTTATAAAGCTTGAGCCATTGAGCCACAACCAATTAAAGGAAAACAACCTCCTATTTGTGTCAGTTTTGATTCATCTTAAACATCCTCTTACACCATCAATTCCCTACCTTCCAAACTTGAGGATGATGTAAGAACAATTACCTTTTATGACATGCACCTAGAGATGTCAAAGGCCTAAGAGAAGAAATTTGTTGATGTAAATTTAATTAAACACGAGGTAGAATTGTAAGAAGTAAGTAAAAAAAGAGAGTCTACTTCCAACATAAAATATTGTTTTTGACTTCATTTTTCTTTTCATGTTGACATTTCAGTTTGAAATTCGAGGCAAATATTTTTGTAAAGCTGACATGATGATTCTTTTTTCATAAACTTGTATCATGCCTTTAAAGTATTTTGGGAGATACAAGTGTTTATATTGACGTGGCATGATTAATTTGGTTGTTTTGATGTATATTTTTATGATGATGTATGCATGGTATAAGAGTAAATTGTGGAGGAACACTGGAATGTTTAAAATAAAACAAATAAAGATGTCAAGGGGCCCCACATATTAATTATTGTATATTATTATTATTATTTACCCTTATCATAAATAAAGTTTTCCTATGTTAACTAAAGTTATTTTACTTTAGCAACAAGAGGTAGTTGAACCACTTGAACTACTTTTTTAAGAATAAAAGGAAGAGAGTAAGGAAAAAGAGGACATGAGAAAATAGAGAGAGATACTTCTTATAAGGTTTGCTCTTATTTCGAGTGAGATTTTTTATATTCATTCTTTCACTTCTAAGTTTCATGATTGCTAACTCATCTTTTTGATAACAAGGTTACTCTAAAGGTGGCGAAGAAGAAAGGACTAGGAAGCATAGACTTTTGCATGCTTCAGAAGATCATTCATTTATCTTGATAGTGTTTAGTTTGATTAGAACACTTGAATTCATTTTCAGTGTTGATTAATGTTA
This sequence comes from Picea glauca, assembly GCA_000966675.3. NCBI lineage: Eukaryota > Viridiplantae > Streptophyta > Pinopsida > Pinales > Pinaceae > Picea > Picea glauca. Next base: position 17,871 of record JZKD02S1923219.1, read on the forward strand.
TTTCGCAAAGTCGAGACTTTAATGAGTTTGTAGCTTGGATTGATCCATTTTATTTCAATCTTGGTCTTTTTCTTTCCAACAATAATTGTCTTTGTATGATTCAAAATTACATCCTAGACTTTTAAGTTTGTTTCTGGTCCAAACCCTTGTAGGGGTTTGTAAAGAGTAACTTGGTTGTAACTTAGAAAAGACATCAATAAAATCATTTTTTGGTTTCTTCTCAATTTAGGACTTGTGATTTACCAGTTTTCAGATATATGCATTTTTGTATTTATTCATTTAAATTCTTATATACTTCATTTAAAAGAAGTTTTATATTTTTAAGTTTTTTTGCAAAGCATACAAATCTGAAAATAGCATCAGGCCCAAGAACTTATTTTTTTTGTGTTTGCTAGTTTGTCTATAACCTGTGGGACTAGCCTGTGGCTTGAGAAACCATGACTTAGGGGCATCTAAGCCATCAAAATCACTCGGGGATCGCACCCAGCCCAAGCCACACCAACCCTTAACATCGCTGGATTTTTTTTCCCCGCGGGTTTCGAACTGGTGACTTTAACATCACGGAGTGCCTTAATAGCACACTCTGTCACCAACTGTCCTACACCTCAGGGACAGGCCCAAGAACTTATTTCTCGAGGGAAGATTGATATTTTTGAACAAGCTATAAGCCAAGGGTAACATTCCTGCCTATCTCATCTAGCCTAATGAGATTCAAAAATGCTTGAGTGAGGATATAGTCATTCCTAGCCTCAACATGGCATTATTGCCCAACTCCATTCCATTCAATAAATTGAAACCCCCTTCCCTAGTGTGCATCCCAACGTCCAATCTATGCTCTCTTGACAGCAATTTGTTTTTAACACTCCCCAAGGACTTCCCCCTTCCTGTGGTGCACATGATCATTACATCCCCCCAATCCCTGGAAGTCTTCCTCCCAATGTTCGCCCTTATCGACATCCCTTTGCCCAAAAAAATGAAATTGAGAAAATTGTCCAAGAATTTCTAGCGGTGGGTGTTATTTGTCCTAGTACCAGCCCTTATTCTTCTCTCGTAGTGATGTTACTCAAGAAGGAAGGCACCTGACGCATGTGTCGTGATTTTCACACCCTCAACAAAATGACAATCAAAGACAAATTCCCCATTCATGTCATTGATGACCTTTTAGATGAATTGAGTGGTGCTCAGTACTTTACCAAACATGATCTCCATTTTGGATACCATGAGATGCATATGAAAGAGGAAGATATTCCCAAAACTTCCTTTTGAATTCATGAGGGTCACTATGAGTTCTTGGTCATGCTTTTTGGCCTCTGTAATGCACCTTCCACTTTTCAAAGTCTAATGAATCATGTCTTTTGTCCTTTCCTTCATCATTTTGTTTTAGTTTTCTTTGATGGTATCCTCATCTATAGTCAAACTTGGCAATCTCATCTCACCTATGTGGATCAAGTCCTCTACTTTTTTCTAAACACCAATGTTTTCACAAATAGTCTAAATGTGCTTTTGGAGCCTCTGAAGTAAAGCACCTGGGTCATATTGTTGGCAAGGATGGGGTATGTATGGATCATTATAAAATTGAAGCTATGAAGGATTGGCCACACCCAAAAACTCTCAAAAGTTTGTGTGGTTTCTTGGGTTTAATAGGATATTATCGCAAGTTTGTTCATAATTGTGGTAAAATCTCTGCCCCTCTCATTGCTCTCCTTAAAAAGAATGCTTTCAATTAGAATCCAACAACTGATCAATCATTCCAAGCCTTGAAAGAGGCTATGTGCACGACTCATATCCTGGCATTGCCTGACTTCACCGAGACTTTTGTCCTGGAATGTGATGCTTCCAAGAAATGAATTGGAGCAGTATTTATGCAAGATGGCAAACCTTTGGCTTTCACTAGTAAAAAACTATTAAACTGACATTTGGGCAAGTCCACCTATGAAAATAAAATGTTGATTATTATGCATGCAATGGATCTTTGACATTCTTATCTCCTGGGGCAATGCTTCCAAATTAAATTTGATAATCGTATCCTCAAGTATTTTTTGGAACGAATAATTTCATCCCCTACACAATAGAAATGGGTGACCAAGTAGTTCGGCTATGATTATGAGATCATTTACAAGAAGGGAAAATAAAATGTGGTTGTTAATGCTCTTTCAAGAAAATATGAAGAAGGGTCTATCTTTTCCCTCTCTTTCATTGTAGTAGATTGGCTACAAGTAGTTCACCAAGAGTGGTTGCAAGATCCCAAACTTTCTTGCTCGATCCAACAATTGTACCAAGATCCTCGGGCCTCTCTAGGATACTCTTGGCACAATGAGGAGTTTCGTTATAAAGGTTTCCTGTATTTAAGCAACCAGTCTCATCTTAAATCCACTGTGCTTTTTAAACTTCATGCTTCACCCACAACTAGGCATTCAAGCTTTTACAAAACCTATGAATGGTTAAAATGTTCTTTTTCTTGGGCAGGCATGAAACACGACATCTACACCTTTGTGGTCGAATGTGATACTTGTCAATGCAATAAAGATGAAACAATAAAAACTCTAAGCACGCTCCAATCGTTCCCTATTCCACCCGCTATATGGACATACATTTCAATGAACTTCGTTGTCAGCTTACCCATATCGGGCAATAAATTTGTCATCGTGATAATAGTAGATCACCTTTCTAAATATGCTCATTTCCATGCTCTCCAATACTGGTTCACGGCATCTATAATGGTTCAAATTCTTATGGATAATATCTTCAAACTCCATGGCATGCCTCACTCTATTATCTCCGACTGTGATCCAACTATCACCACAATATTTTGGAAAGAAGTATTCAAGCTCCAAGGAACCCAATTGCATCTCAACATGACCTATCACCCCTAGACCGATGGTCAAACTAAATTTGTAAACAAGTGGTTGGAAACATATTTGTAGTGTTTTACATTCGACAAACAAAATCAATGGGCTCAATGGTTACCCCTGGCTAAATGGTGGTGAAACACATCTTACCATGTCGTTGCTCGCATGAATCCCTTTGAAGCAGTCTACAGTCAAAAGCCAAAGTCTATTCTCTCCTACCTACCAGATGTATCCAAGGTTTAGGACGTCAACCACACACTTTATGTCTGAGCTGCCATTCTTCGTAACTCAAAGGAAATTTGTTCATGGATCAGAATCTAATGAAGCAACACGCAGATCAGAGTCGTTCTAAACGTTAATTTTTTTAAGGGGACCAAGTGTTTCTTCGTCTACAACCTTATAAGAAAACTTCAGTGATAGTCGAACATTGTCAGAAAATTGCTCACAATTTTTATGGTCCTTATACAATTCTCAAGCTAGTGGGACAAGTGGTATAGCAGTTAACTCTTCCCAATCACTCTAAGCCACATCCTATTTTTCATGTCTCTCTCTTGAAGAAAGTGATTGGAACTAAGTACAAGACTCAAACTAATCTCCCTGAATTAGATGAAGATGGATCCATTTGGTTACAACCCCAAGTAGTTTTGGACCACCAAAAGCCTCATCTCTATCAACACACCATTAAGGAATTTCTAGTCAAGTGGAAGAATACACCACCCAGAGGAGCCACATGGGAGCCAGCTCCCATTCTGCGACAATTTCCCCATCTCAACCGTTGAGGACAAGGTTGTTTTTCAAGAGGGAGGGAATGTTAGGACCTAACCTTCCTAACCCCTCATATAGATAGAATCATATGTTTTCTATGTAATAAAGGCTAACATTAGTAAATAAGGCCTTTGAATAATGTGAACATGTATAATGTAAGAAGACTTAATAAAAGTTTATGCTTCTAGAAAGATATTTCTCTAGAATATTCTTTTGAAGATAGAATTAGTATAAATAGGAGTAGAAGGCATGGGAATGTTTTTCCTTGAGAAATATTTTTTAATTGAGGTCTTCTCTGTTATAGGTTTCCCCCTCGAAGAGGCATGTGAACTTGGATTTCTATCAATAAAGGTATCATTTATGGTGTTATTGTTCTCTATATTTTGGAATTTCTACTAGTATTCATCATAATTATTTTTTTTTGCTTTGCATAATACATTTGGTACCTTACACAACTAATGTACTCATGCTCATATAAGTTCACTACTCTTGCCCAATTTTTACACTTTGTTTTTTCTTGTTGGTGCAAGCAAGGTCAGATACCTACTTCTTCCACCTATAGAAGAAAACCCAACGAGAACTAGAAAAACATGCATATTAGGAAATGAGAGAATTTTGATAGTGAACGATCAACAACCTTTAACTTAATGATTAATACTCCAGTCATTTTTTGCATCAATTTGGAAATGTCAACTTTTCACTTTTTTCACTTAATTTTCTTTAGAAAAATTGGGTATAAAATGTCATTTCACGATCAATACAAAACTTTAAAAAAAATTATAGGAAAAAATTGTCTAGATTATTAAGAATATCAAATGTTGACTAAGGAAATTTTACCACTTTTGTGGTCTTGCATGGATTTACCTCCTATTACACTTTCCAAAACTACCGTAAAGTGCCCTTGAATAGTAGATTTGGCCTCATTTTCCCAATTCCACATAAAATGCCTTTGAATATGTCCAAACACTCTTCTAGGATTTTGCTTGCATGTCCATGTTCCTTCCTCTACAAATTTAATCATCAATGGAGCTTTTGATAGTAAGCATGGTCCTATCCTTTAAAAACTATTGTTTTCCATTTTTTTGGAAATTGGTGACAAATTTGCAAATTTGAGTTGAATGACATTTTTATGGGCATCGTTGTTGCGAACTTCCACTTGAAATTTCATCTTATTTTGACTTTGTATGCCCTTATGATCCGAAAATCCTTATATGTACAATTAACTCTTAAATACACATAAAAGATCTGACCAGATTCAGTAAATGAAGATTGCTTGACTATTTGCAAAAACACATGTGAATGTGCTTATTTGTCCATAAACTTCATTAATATTGATGAATAAATTGAAGAATAGTGAGATATTACAACATAAAATAAAATAACTCAAATTACATATATGGATGGCATATGTCACTTCATCTTCAAAGTCCCTTTAGATAGCATGATTGTTCTCCATCGTCTCAAAATACCAAATTGCATTACATCATAGGCTTACAAAAAAACCAATTTAATGGACTCTCTTTAATTCCACTACTCAAAACAAGAAAATGAGTTCACCATTGAAATCCTTGTGAAGTTTTGAGAAATTTGAGTATAAAGTCAACCAAATTTCGAACATGCTCAATTACACCCTCTTCAACATGCAAAACAATGTGATAAGAGCTCATTAATGGAAATTTGGACTAATACTTTTACAAATGACCTATGATCACAAAGAACACTTCAAATTCATGATCCTTGCGAAAAAATGACTCCAAAGAGTATAAACTTGCCTAGGTGTGGACAATATCCCTTATGGCACGATTTTTCATGCAACACATAAACTTATGCAATCTTGACATGCACTTCAAGACACATAAATGCACTCTGCATTAAAATTAATGCACCTTGGCATGTGTGCCTGCATTGGAATGTGTGTACCTCGGGATTTGTGCCATTAAATAGGTATAGATTGGAAACGTATCCCAACCATACACTAATTGTTTGGAAAAATATTTGGAGTTGGTTCTGGCGACTGTTAAAGTTAGTGGAACCTACAGAATTGGCGGGTCGTTTGGCCCAACCACCATTTAATTACATTAAATGTATTATAATAGGCTATTTATAACAAGCCCCAAAACTCGACATGTTGGTTATTGTATATTGTGGTAAGTTGTTGGTATTGCGGGAGGTCCAGGGTTCAAAACCCACAGGCTCCCTATATATGGTATATATATATATATATATATATATTGTAAATTCAAAATTCGGTCTGCTCCTCATGGGAGAACATTTTTTTTTTATCCTGAGGCCAACTTGGCCTTTTGGAAGGTGCCACGTGGCACCTTTTGATTGGCCCACATAGCATCCTATCATTGGCCCAAGGTACAACCCATTGCCACATCATGTTGATCTATCTTGCCATGTCATATTGAACTTTCCTCCACCTGTCTACCACATAAGTTGTACAGAGGCCATGTGTCACCCTTTCATTTGTGCCACGTGGATCGTAGGCCTGCCACGTCATCCATACGAATGAGACATGGAAAAATTTTATTGGTGCAAATGGACCCCTAAAATATCCAATTTTGAGTGACATGTGGCATGCTCTGGTGTTGCCACATGTCCTTGTTGATGTCATTATATGTCATGTTGACAACGCCCTGACTATACGAAGGTGGCACGTGTCCCTTTGACTTTAACTTTTTTGACCTGGTTAACTTGAACTTTGACCGGCCATAACTTTTGCATACGAACTTCGTTTGAGGCGATTTTTGTGCCATTGTAAATCTATCGTCGAGATCTACGCATTGATGGAATTTTCAATGTAATTTGAGAAATTCAAATCTTGAGCATTTTTAGGTCCTTCTAGTCCTCTATGAGTGTTTTGGATCCTCCTGGATCTCTGTGAGTATTATTGGATCCTCCTAGATCACACTTCCCCACTGACGAACTTTTCGACCTCCAAAAGTATGGATTATTCAAAGACAAAGTGAGAATGCTTCTGCCTCACTTGTCCAGTATCATCCAACTTTCTTTCTTGGATAACAAGCACCTAACTCATCACAACCATAATGAATATTGAAAGAACATTGTTGACCAAGTTAACCATTCCCTTAATTCACAAACTTTGTCATTCATTGTTGCAATAGCCAACCATATTCCATTGATTAGTAATAAACTGAACAAAAAAATTGAATATACATATGTAAAAGAGAACAAACCATCAACATATCTTCCCTTCTTAATAGGAACGACATCTACCAAAGGACCTATTCTGCTTTCAACCATAGGCTGTAAATTTGGACACTAGATACTAGCATTAGTTAGCATATGCCCTGTAGTGACAAATGTCAAATTTGTCTTCATCTGATGAGCTCTCATAATGAACTCAATCCTATCCTTGAAAATACGATACTTATTTTGTTCCATGTAGTAAATGGCTTTCTTGTCATACAAGTATGGACTTCCCAAAACCATCCCGTAAATGTCGAGTGTAACAATGTCTAACTCTACCTCATCAATGAAATTGGATGTGATTGCGAACTATAGCTTGCATTTCTTAGTTACTCGTACCTGAGCATTATCACAAATCCAACCCAGAGGATATGGTCTTGGATGAGGCCTAGTTTCCAATCCCAAATCATGAACAACTTGCTCTAAAATAAGATTAACTTGTGATCCACTATCAACAAGTGTATTAATCTTAGTGTGATTTGAGATAGCTCGTAAATGAAATAGTTATTTTCTTTTCCTTCCATTAGCAATTACTTTAGACTTTGTATAAGAAGTATGTTGGCATAGGGGCATACCCAGGGTTCAAATCTAACAGGGCACCAACAAACCCTAACTACTGGCCCTTTCGGCAACACCTGCGAAGCAAATGAAGTCTCACCCGAAGTAGCAATAGGGGGGTTGCAGGACACAGGTGTCAACAATCAGAGGAACTGCAAGATGATTCTAGAATAACAGTGCATTGTAACCTAGAGGTTCTTAACAGTAGTCTACTTAGCTTCGCGCAGTTAGTTATGTCTTCCTACCTTTAGTAAAGGAAATAATAATGCAATCACAGTATAAAAGATAACAAATAACACAACATCGATCACATAGAACAACAATATTTTACGTCGTTCACCCTCTCCCTAGGGCTACGTCCACAGAATTGTGTTTCTTGATATAATAGATGAAAACATATAGTTCTATCTACACACTTAGCTGCAGATGCTTCTCTCTCTTCCTCTTTATTTCCCCTCCCTGCACACCCAGCTACAGGGTTGATCTTCGCACCCAACTGATAATACAAGAATTCTCTACAACAAAAACACTTCTATATCTCAATATTTCTATCACCAACCCCTCTCCACTCTTCTAGACCTATTTTTATACATTCCATGAATCTTATACAACCCTAGACCGAAGCCTAGGTGCCAAAACCCTAGGTCCACATAACCCGCATTTTAAGGGCTTCACCAACCTATTCTTCCTTCTTCTCCATCAAGTGCTCCAAAGAACCTATTAGTGTCTTCTTCCACTCGCTGACCTGTCCACGATTCATCTTCCTTGTTGCTTTGTTTTCCTAGATCTTCTCTTCTGACGGCTTGCTTTCCCTTACTTCTCTCCTTCTTTTATGCTTATTTAACCACTTCGACCCCTCCTCAGTTTGTGTACCTTCTGCTCACTTCATACTTTGTCTTTCTTCTTATTTAATCTTTGATATCTTCCTTAGTACATTACCAAGGGCCAACAGACCCCCAACACTCACATGTGACTCGTCCCGAGTCACTGCAGGGTTGAACCTCCTGTATTACTTCGACTGCAGACTGCGTGGAGCAGCTTGTGCTTTCTGCTCTATCCCTCCCTATCTTGTGCAGACAGTCTTTTCTGTGTCTGGTACCCAATTTCAACTGCACCTGGTACCTAGACCCTTCTTCCTTTCTTTTACTGAGAGTTGTGAGGTAGTTGGTTACCATAATACAGTTTCAATTGGCTCCCATTTACTAAACCATCCTTCCATTCTCCATTAAGGGTCTTCAATTGCGCAACTCCACCTTTTGTAACATAGGCAACCTCGAATGGCCCAAGCCAATGTGTCATGAACTTTCTTGGATGCTTCATGAACTTGTTGTCATATAAAAGTACCAAATCTCCTTGTTTAAATGCTTTCTTCTTGATGTATTTACCATGGTAAGCCTTTTCTCGTTCTTTTTGTACCTGTTGATGAAATCCTGCAATGAACCTGTCTTCCTCTAGTTCCATCAATTGCACGAGCTTGTCTTGAACAACGTTGGTGTCATCCATACATGTCAATGTTGCAATTCTTAAACTAGGGACCAATTATTCCATAGGTACCATTGCTTCCAAGCCATAGACTAACTTGAAGGGAGTCTACGTGGTTAACTTTTTGCAAGTAGTTCTATAAGCCCATAACACTGCTGGAATTCTCAAATCCCAATCATCTCTATTAACACTGCAAATCTTAGTCAACTTTGTCTCCAATATCTTATTGAAAACTTCGACTGTACCATTAGCTTGTGGGTGGTATGGTGTGCTCTTCTGATGGTGAACTTTGAACTCCTAAGTCAAGGCTTCAATAGTTTTGTTGATGAAATGTGTGCCTCGATCACTCAGAAGGATCTTGGGCATCCAAATATGGTTATGATATCATCAAAGATGAATCATGCGGATGTAGTTGCACTAAATTCCTTAACTACTCTTGCTTATGCCCATCTGGTCAAATATTTTGTAGCAATGATAATGTATCGAGCTCCTGTGCACTTGCCTGGTGGGTTGATAGGTCCCACAAAGTCAACAACCCATTTCTCAAATGCATGTATAGTCAACTAAGGTGCTAAAGCAATCTCATCTCTTCTTGATGACTTCCCTACTCTTTGGCATACATCACAGGCTCTACAGTATTCCTTGGCATTCTTATGTAGAGTGGGCCACCAGAGGCCAGCTCTAAGAACCTTCTGCGTTGTCGCTTTCCCTGCATAATGTCCTCCTGCGATGCTTTCATGTGCTTCTACAAGAATCAATGGTCTTTCTAAATCCATAACACATCTTATTAAGATCTCATATGGTCCCAACTTATATAACTATCCAGCAATAAGTTGCAAATTTGCAGCGCGGACTACCAGTTGTTTCTTTTGAATAACTGTATAGTCACGAGGTGCCATTCCTGTGGACAGGAACTGGACTATCTCGGCGAAGTGATCATCGACTTTTCTAATGGCCAACAACTGTGCATCTGGTAGTGTATCATCAAAGCTGGTAGGTTTATCTCCATGTTCTAACCTGGATAAGTGGTCAGGTCCCTTATTCATTCTCCATGGCTTCACCACGATCTCAAAGTCATACTCTTGGAACAATAATAACCGTCTTCATATTCTTCCCCCAACACTGGCTTGTTGACTAAGTATTTTAATGCAGAATGATCAGTGAACATCTTAAAATGTCCTCCCAACAAGTAGTGTCTAAACTTCAGCAATGCATATACCATAGTTAAGCCTTCTCTTTCAGTAGTGGTATAATTCATTTTAGATGTGGAAAGCTTTCTACTAGCAAAGGATATAGGGTAGTCAATATCTCCTGCACCTGGATGTGCCAAGACTGCTCCTAATGCAATGGACGAGGCATCAACATGAACATTGAATTCCTTGCTCCAATATGGAAAAACCAAAATAGGCATAGTGACCATTTTCTGCTTTAGTGTGTTGAAGCTTTGTTGGCATTCTTTTGTCCATTGAAGCTTACTATCCTTCTTTAATAGATTTTCCTTGAGTGTTGTTATCTGTGTGTAACCCTTAATAAATTCTCTATAATATATAGTGTGTCCCAATGAAGTGCGCAGTTGTCTAACCGAAGTAGGAGGAGGTATATCGACAATGCTAACAGTCTTGGAAGGATCTACCAACAACCCCTGTTTACACACAATGTGTCCTAACAACACTCCAAAGGGTGAAAAGAAAATACACTTCTTCAATTTCAAGGAAATCTGACATTGCCTGCACTTATCCAACATTAATCTCAAACATTCAATATGATCTTTCAAAAGACTAAATATGGTCCAGTCATCAAAGTATGCCTCCAGAAACTTATGTAAAAATTCCTTAAACACTTCGACCACCACCTTGGAAAAGATGGTTGGTGCATTCTTCAAACCGAAAGGCATAACAATGTACTAAAAAGAACCCCATTCTGTTGCAAATGTAGTCTTATGTTTGTCCTCCTTAGAAATTTTGATCTGGTGATAGCCTGAAAATCCATCTATGAATGAGTAAACTTCTTGTCCTCCTAGATTATCTAGAAATTCATCAGTAAAAGGTGTAGGGAATGGATCATGTAAACATGCGTCATTCAATTTCCTTAGATCTACACAGATTATGATTTCTCCTGACTTCTTATGTTGGACCACCATAGGGTTGATCCATTCAGATTGTTCAATTGGTTCTATTATTCCTGCTTCCAACATTCTATCTAATTCAAGCTTAACTTTTTGCTTATACTTGGGATTTAGTCTGTAAGGCCTATGCTTGATAGGTCTTGCACCTACTCTCAAAGGGATCTTCATCTCTCCCATGGGTCCTTTAATGCCCTTCATGTCTGTGAACTTGGTTGGAAACAAGTCTTGATACTCATGCAATAGTTTTGTAATCTTACTAATAGTAGCATCATCCCAATAGTCTCCAACATTTGCTAACTTAGGTGTTTTCTCTGTTCCAATATTAACTTTATTAATTTGAATGGGTTGCCCAAGGAAAGGTAATTCGATCCCTGACCCTTCTATGTATTTTTGTCCTTCAGTTTCAGATATGTTCATGCTCCTAGGATCACCATCCTCATCAGCGTTAATATTATAACAACCCTGTAACAGCTGAACAGGCACAATCCATTCATCTTCTTATTGTTCCACGAGGGGGTTAGGTGCCTCCTCAAAGACCTTTTGTCTTCCAATTTGTAAAGCCTCATCTAATGTAGGGTATTGGCTTTCAAATAGGAATGCAGTTATAAAGTTATGGGTCATACCATACCAATCTGTAGTGGCTAAGCGTAGTTTTGCTTGAAGATACCAGTTGATAGGCGTAGTATCTAAGGTGTTTATGAACTTATGTACCCACTTTTCTTTAGGAACACTGCTCTAGGCTTCCTCGCAACTTCGCACTTGGTCCTTAGGACAACTCTGACCTGTGTATCGAACTTCGCAACCTTCATCTACATCTGAAAAGCGCATTGTCAACAAGGTGCGACATTGTACCCATTCCACGATGTTCTTCTTGTGAGCTTCCCACCATCTGGTTGGCATTGCTTTCAAGGCTTCGTCTAGTGCCAACAAACTCTATTGTATTAGTACAATTCCTTCAAATTCAAGTAGGAATGTCTCTAAATTATTCAAGCCATCAAATGTAGGAAGATTACTTACTTTTGTGACAATCCAATGAACTAATTTAGTAAATATGGCACACCTTTGCGTAGAGACTTCATACATTTTATTCTGCCAATTCTCCAATGCTTCTTCTGAATCTGACGAGCATGCACTCTCACTTTGCCAACTTAGATTTCCATATGTTGTAGGATTAATGTAATCATGTTGTCCTACTGTCAGTTTATAGCTATTTTCTAGCTCATGGGCGTGGTCTTCTTCCCTTATAGGTTTTGTGTATCTGCGACCTTCTTCAGGATCGAGGGGTGCAATGACCCCAAGGCCATCACCTTCAAATGTCATTCTTCTCTTTTTTAGGTAAAAAACAGTTAAATTTTTGAAAGCCCAATTAATACCCAGCAACACAGGATAAGGACAGCTATCATCAACAATCTCAATCACTTCAAAGTCTGCAAATGTTCTTACCCCGTCGATGTCCACAGGGACATGCTCTAGTCTTCTAAAGGGGCTCACCGCCTACTGATTAGCCATCCTGAGCCTAATAGGAGAGTAAATCAATTTGGGTTTTCCCATCAGTGCCCAAGTCTACTTTTGATCCCAATTCGAGGACCACATAGTCCACGTCGTAGTCTCCAATCTGAGCACTAAGGTGCAGTTCCTTGCTTGTCCTCCTTTTCCTAGATACTTTATTCACGACTCTACTCAGTAGAGGGTCTATTCTTACAATTTCCTATTGTCTTATCAAGTGTTGTAGTTCTTGCACAACTCTTTCATCTTTAATCAAGTCGATACAAGTATACGAGAAGTTCATAAGCTTGGTTACCTCTTTTCCTTTCCTAAGTGGGATAGACTGATCGAATGTCAGAGGCATTTCACATTCCTTTACTTCTGGTTGTTCCTTAGGTGAAGAAGCTTGTTCTCCTACAAATTTTCTTCTTTCTTCTTCAAAAGTATGTTTCTCTCTCCTTAGATCAAACAATGGTGCCTTCTCTGCAGCTCTTTTGATCCTTGATCCATCTGTAGACTTTCCTGGAGTCACCTTATCTTCTCATGTAGCAGTGCTTCCTCTAGTAATAACAATGACTCTAGGTTCCTCACTGCGAGGTTCAACTGAAATTAGTTGGACTTGCTATTTTCCACCTCAGCTTTCCTGAAGTTTAGCTAACAATACAGGAAAATCTTCAATGATATGGTCAAATGAATTACAGTAGTTGCAAGTAGTGCAAGGGTTCTGACAATCCCTTGCCAAATGACTTGGTTGGGCGCAGTTATAGCAAATAATCTAACCTCAACCTCGACCCGTGCCTCCTCCTCGTCCTCTTCCTCTGAACCCACCACGAGGATTGAAGTTCCCTCTTCCTGGGGAATTGAAATGTGCAGTATTTCCTTCTTGTTGTAGTTCTCCTTGAATTCTATATGCATACCTTGATCTTTCATGCATGAGGTCATAATCCCTACAATCCTTCTCATCATGTCCCACATATTTGCAGAATGTACAATAAATATTGGTGGGTGTCTGGACATATTTTTGCATATAATAACATTCACCAGGGCGATGTCTAATTCTACATACCTCACACCATGGTATAGTAGCCTACTTCAAAGGGTTAGGGGCTCCAGAGGCCAAGTATTCATTAGATAAGGGACAGTGCTCTTTGTCATGGCCCTCTGATTTACATCTGATACACCAAATGTCTTCTCTTTTCTCCTTTCCTTTGTCCTTCTTCATGTCTTCAACCTGTAAAGATAAACTATTTAATTGATTCAAAATATGACTCATACCTGGGTTGGATTCTCCTACAGGGGTTGCTTCTAGTTTCATGGCAATTTCTAATGCCTTAGCTTGCAAAGCGACCTTTTGTTGCCTCAAAGGAACTCTAATGTGTGGTAGGAGGACGGTGATGAACCATTCCTTATTTTGTTCATCTAGAATCTGAAAACTTAAATGGTCTGTCAGGGTCTTAAACCTCTGATCAAACTCCCAAATAGGTTCAGTCACCTTCTGCTTGATTTCCTTTAACTCTATAATGCACTGTGACTCTGACTTAGGTTTCTTGAATTCTACACTCAACGCAGTCTTAATGGCATTCAGTGGTTTAGGTTGTATAGCTCCTGAAACAAACTTCATATACCATCTCAATGCCTAATCCCTCAAGGTATTACTAAATTGAGCTCTCCTAACAACTTCGTCGGTGACTTGATTAATGCTCCATACAGATTCGCATAAAAACCAGTGTTGGTCAGGATCCTCAGATCCATCTCCTCTAAAAATGAGTAACCCCATCTCATCTGCCATGGATCTTCCTTGTTTTCTCGAGTGAGTATGTACTAAACTACTTGTAACAGTGCTCTGAGTGCTCTGATTACTCTGGTTACTCTAGTTACTTAATGTTGCTAAAACAATAGGAGGAGTAATAATACTTACTTTGACAGTAAGCGTAGTCCCTGAAGTTTATGATTCTTCTCGACGAAGTTCCTCATCCTCTGCTTCCTCTGCCCTTGTGAACTCTGAATACTCTTCGTCTGATCTCCCTGCTTCCTCTCCACTGTAGAAATATTCGTCTTGTGTTAATGGCTCGTAGCTCTACTTAAACAGGTTCGCAAGAGGAACCTTTCTGAATGATCTTCCACTACGCGTGTGTCCAGCCTCTGCGTCACTATCGTTGTCTGAATTCTTGAACATTAGCTTTAAAATCCAATTGATTACTGTATCTTCAAGATATTATTCTCATTCAATAACATATAAATCTTCAACTTCAAAAAGTGAAGAAACTTTCCCCTAGGTCCCTTAAAGAAATACCTCTCTGCTTGACTATATGATTTTATTATGTCGATAGCAAACTCAGTAATGTACCCTCCAATAGTGTTATCAAACCAGAGATCCACTTCTCTAGACACAGCATTATCGACTCTCATGACTTTCTTAATCAACATCGTTGTCCAAACCATAGGTGGTCTAGATTTGATCTCAAACTGAGTGTCTGCTAGTCTGGCTAGCCACTAGTACAATTCCTTCTGAACTCCTATAAATAAAATCTTGTGTATGTCAGTAAAGATGTACCTTCCCAACCAGTCTTTTGTACTAATACTAGGGTTCTTATTCTAATCTTCGGTGAAGTCCCTTTCTTGTTCTTCTATCCATTTTTTAATCTTTGTCTTTGATGGAAACCACATTGACATTCCCTCAAGAAGATCATGGTCCCGACAACGCAACCATTTGTTGGCACAGGGGTAGACGCAGGGTTCAACTCTAATAGTGCACCAACAAACCCTAACTATTGGCCCTTTTGGAAACACCTGCGAAGTAGATGAAGTTTCACCAGAAGTAGCAATAGGGGGGTTGCATGACACAGGTGTCTACAACCAGAGGAAGTGCAAGATGATTCCAGAATAACAACGCAATGTAACCTAGACGTTCTTAACAATATTATTCTTAGCTTCACGCGGTTAGTTATGTCTTCCTACCTTTAGTAAAGGAAATAATAATGCAATCACAGTATAAAAGATAGCAAATAACACAACATTAGTCACATAGAACAACACTATTTTACGTGGTTCACCCTCTCCCTAGGGCTAAGTCAACAGAACTGTGTTTCTTGATATAATAGATGAAAATATATAGTTCTATCTGCACACTTAGTTGCATATCCTTCTCTCTCTTCCTCTTTATTTCCCCTCCCTGCGCACCCAGCTACGGGGCTGATCTTCACACCCAGCTTAAGATCCAGAATACAAGAATTCTCTACAACAAAAACACTTCTATATCTCAATATTTCTATCACCAACCCCTCTCCACTCTTCTACGCCTCTTTTTATATATTCCATGAATCTTAGGCAACCCTGGACCGAAGCCTATGTGCCAAAACCCTAGGTACCAAAACCCTAGGTCCACATAACCCGCATTTTAAGGGCTTCACCAACCTGTTCTTCCTTCTTCTCTGTGAGGTGCTCCAAAGCACCTATTAGTGTCTTCTTTTGCTTGCTAACATGTCCACGATTCATCTTCCTTGTTGCTTTGTCTTCCTAGATCTTCTCTTCTGACGGCTTGCTTTCCCTTACTTCGCTCCTTTTTTATGCTTTTTTAACCACTTCGACCCCTCCTCGATTTGTGTACCTTCCACGCACTTCGTACTTTGTCTTTCTTCTTCTTTAATCTTTTCTCTCTTCCTTAGTACATGACCCAGGGCCAACAAAGTACATGGACTAAAACTTACAACAATGGATTTACCTTTGACGCCTATAGTTGTAAACTTAGTTTCATCCTCAAAATCTGATCCAAGGTCTTGAACCATAGTCACGGTCATCTTTTTACCTTTCCTAGACTTAGCATACTTTGGTTTCAATTATGGATGCAACTTCCAACAATGCTTATCATCATGTCCTTTTTTCTCATAGTGAGAAGATGTAGGCTTCTTCTCTTCATCCTTCTTCATTGTAGTTGTATTCTTACTCTTCCCTTTTCCCTTTTACTACTCTTCAAATGCATGTGGCTCCTTTGACACATCTCCAACAACATGTTTTCCTTTGGTGGCTTCAAGATGAGTTTCTTGTACTGATACTTCGTCAATATTAGTAGGATTAAACATCAATATAGTATTATGAAGATATGAGTGCATACCACCAATATACTTTAGAAGAGTCTCGTGAGTATGTAATGGAATTCCCAAAGATAATTCCTTGCTCTTAAATTTCTATATATAAGCTTGAACATTTTTCCCTTTTCCTTGTCTGAGATGTTGCCAAGCAATCATTGATGTTTTCATATAAGCTAATGGATAAAATTGCTTTCTTAATGAAACAACAAATTCAATTCAAGGAGAAATGATTTTACCATGTTGAATAAGATCAGCTTGTGTCTGACTCTCCCATCATATCAATATTGCGTTGCTTGGGTGAACAGTAGCCAACTGTATCTTTGAAGTGTCGTGTATGATTTTCTATACCCTGCAATAGACTTCAATCTGCCTGACCCAATTATCCATCTTCTCTGCATTCATCTCTTTATCATAAGTAGGAAAATCAAACTTTACATCTAGCTTTAACAAAGGCAAATCATGAGAACGAGAATACTTTTTAGAACGCTTCTTCCTCTTACAAGAAAAACATTCACTTTCATCAGAAGAAGACAATGATGATGATGGGGATGAAGGAGACCCTGGAGGTTTTTCACCTTCTCCTCCTCCTTTCGCTACTTCAGTTTTTACCTTTGTTTCAACTAGACCTCCTTCATTTTGATGAGGAGTTGCTCTCCTTCTTTCTAGGTCTTCCCATAATTCCTTAACCATATTTGTCATCTCAAGGAACATCCTTCGAAATTCCTTATCAATATCAGACATAAATTCATCATGCTCCATTTCTCCTCTTCGAGTGAAGCCCCTTGAACCAATTTCAATATTATAACTTACAAGTATGCCTTCACCTCGCTTGGACTTGGACCTCATAAGCATTCACTTGCAAATACACGTCAAAACCAGCTCTGATATCAACTTGATCTAAAAATTCTTAGATGTACAATTAACTCTTAGATACACATAAAAAATCCAACCATATTCGATAAATGAAGATTGTTCGACTATTTGCAAAAACACATGTGAATTTATTTGTCCATAAATTTCATTAATATTGATGAATAACTTGAAGAATAATGAGATAATACAACAAAAATTAAAAGAACTCAAAATACATATATGGATGACATATGTCACTTCATATTCAAAGTCCCTTTAAATAGCATGATTGTTCTCCATCATCTTAAAATACCAAATTACATTACATCATGGGATTACAAAAATCCAAATTAATGGGCTCTCTTTGATTCCACTACTTAAAACAAGAAAATGAGTTCACCATTGAAATCCTTGYGAAATTATGAGAAATTTGAGTATAAAGTCRACCAAATTCCAAACAAGCTCAATTACACCCTCTTTGGCACGTAAAACAATGCATTAAGAGCTCWTTAATGGCAATTTGKACTAATACTTTTACAAATTACCTWTGATCAATAAATAAAMTTCAAATTCTTGATCCTTGTGGAAAAATGAATCCAAMGAGTATAAACTTACCTAGGTGTGGAMAATACACCTTATGGCACRCTTTTCCATGCAACACATAAACTTATGCAATCTCAACATGCACTTCAAGACACATAAATGCACTCTGCATTGAAATTAGTGCACCTAGAKATGTGTGCCCACAATGGAATGTGTGTACCTYRGGATCTGTGCCATTAAATAGGGCTAGGTTGGAACCAAATGCCAACCATAGACTAATTGTTTGGCGAAATATTTRGAGACATTTATGGCGATGGTTAAAGTTAGTAGAACCTCCAAAATTGGCGRGTCGGTTGGCCCAACCACCATTTAATTACATTAAACATATTATAATAGGCTTGTTATAACAAGCCCCAAAAATYGACATGTTGGTTATTCGATATTGTGGTAAGTCGTTGGTATTGCGGRAGGTCTGYGGTTCAAAACCCATGAGCTCCCTATATATGGTGTATATATTRCAAAGTTTAAATTTGGTCTGCTCCTCATGGGGTACATTTTYTTCAATCCCCAAGTCAACTTGGCCTTCTGRAAGGTGCCACGTCWSGCCTTTTGATTGGCCCACATGGTGGCCTATCATTGGCCCAAGGTATGACCCCTGGCCACGTCATGTTRATCTGCCTTGCCACGTCATGCTAACCYGTCCRCCACATGTTTKCCATGWAAKTTGTACRAAGGCCACGTGTCACCCTTTTAGTGGTGCCATGTGGACCGTAYGACCTACCATGTCATTCGTACKKATGCCACATGGCAAAATTTTATTGGTCCAATGGATGCTTAAAAAKTCMAATTCTRGGTGACACRTGGAATGMTCTAGTGTTGCCACRTGTCCTTGTTGATGTCACCCTGATTGTACGAAGGTGACACATGTCCMTTTGACTTTGACCTTTTTTGASCTAGCTGACTYGAACTTTGACAGGCCATAAMTTTTGCATATGAACTTCATTTTAGGAAATTTKTSTGGCATTGGAAAGYTAWCGTCAAGCTCTACGCATTGATGGTGTTTTCAAGAGAATTTGAGAAAGTCAAATTTTGAGAATTTCTAGKTCCTTCTAATCCTCTGTGAGCATTTTGGATCTTCCTGGATCTCTCTAAGCGTTCCTAGATCCTCCTRGATCATCTTATTATGGCCAAAATAATATTTTATCTCTAGACTAGTTTTTTTTCAACAAAATGTTTTTATGCTAACATGGCATCCATATATCACATGCTTATRYGGCAAGTGATGTGGTGTCTACTTGRAGTCTTCTTCTCATTTGGGCCTRCCATGTCATCWTTTTTTTTATATTTCCTTTGTCTTCCTTTTGCATTATTKTCCCAACACATTTTTCCATGTAACATATTTCTCAAGGTCGATGGGACTATGGACCCCTCCTTTCCTTTGTTCCTAAGCTCTCTRAAGTGTTATATAGCTATATAACTCCAAGGTGGTATAGCAATACCACCTTGTCACATTTACACARAAGGTTAAAAAAATACATTAATTCCCTCGCATATCTACCCTAGATCTTATCCCCATCTTTGATCATGAAACCAACCAATGGTTACGATCACTATGGATCAYAAATCCTTCTCCTCCCCTTCRTGCAACTTTATAACTTCAATGAATGAGAAGGTTCCAACAATATTCCTTGCATAATTGCTTCCTTGGTTAACCTATCTTCCATTCCTCCATGGGATGAACTCCAACCATTGATTTGGAAGGTGACCAAAGGTCTAGTTTGTTGTGGGCTTGGAAGGCCTTTCTCCAGAGGGCGTWGCCTATAAGTCATACTATTTAGGGTATGCCATRTATTGTCCTATATTGCAACCTCCTTTCCATAAATAAGTGCTCAKGTATGCACAGTACATGGGTCTCAACCCTTCCAACATGYCTTCTTTGATTTGAGATGGYTGCAGTCCCATMTYCCATGTATACACAAAGGATTGGTSCAATTAACTCATGGTTATTCATGACTCYARTTGTCATGTGACCTTTTTGTCATGGCTTTGTGGAGAATARTCTTGAAGCACTAAAAGTGAAGCTTGGATTCCATTCACATCAATAAAAACTCGACTGCCATAATTCTTGGTGTAGGGTTCAATATYAAMCATGGTTTTGATCCTMTAACATCAAGTTCATCTCAATTCCATTTCTATCCATTTTGATTTTTGTCACCCAACAAATTTGGGCATTTATACCTAGTCTCTCACAATTTCATTTTTTTTYCAATTTCCACATAGTCTTKGAGAGYTATCTCCCCACCTAGGGCTATGAATTGTACACKTAGTGGGTAAACTATTATAGATGTGCTCATCTCATGTAGTAGATCATGAACCTYWTGGAATCATCCTGACCTTTATAAATTACGCATAATTATTAACATTAATCCACCTCAAGAGTTAGTTTCATTTGTTCGACATACATTTCCCCCYATTCTCGTTGAGGMTTTTTGTCAAACAAWTGKCATGCAACTRTMATTTCCATCCGAAGACTTATATTTTTTTCCCATCACAACCTAGTGTTGTAGGTTGAGCTCTGATATTAGTTTGTAAGGTCCCCAAATGCCTTCYATGGATGCCATGCCCAAGCCAAACCATCATACCRCTAGGGAAAAGGAAGCTCATATAGGGCTCTAATMTCACTYAKACCAACCCTAAACTCTCATGATAAGCCATCTACTCATTACAAATATCTAGGGTCTCTTATCCAACCATTACACTAGCCCAAGTCACTCTCTTCCACTTCCCCACACAACAYATGGAAGACTTACTCTTTCTCTGCTCAATAGTCCCTAAGAGTGATCTTCCCTTTTAGTGTTCTTTAGTGTGTACATAAAKATTCMTATATGCTATATGTCTTCTAGTAATAACCTAGGAGAGAAAATACATGGACTCAAGATAGTCAATGAGCAACAATAATAGAATTACAAGTCTGAAGGTATTGCCTCGACTATTGTCAACATTCATACATGGATTTTCTCTCCAACCATCCCATTTCTTTCACACCTTCAACAACAAGCATTCCCATCATCTATGGGTCCCACCAGCCATAATCACATGGAAAACTCTTTTTGTTTTCATCCATAAAAACTAGGGGAAAACAACCTTATAACATGGGAGCTTGTCTCCCCTCCATTCCACACAAATGGTTCCATAATAGAATGATCTTCACAAATTGCATGGAAATAGAAATGAAAGGAATTTTCTTGCATAAGGCCTATTATCTAGCCAAGGATATGACAATTGTACTTAGTACACACTTACAAGTCAAATATTTATGGGAAAACTTATAGGAAAGCATGGTCAAGAAATAGCATTACTTCCAAAGGACAATGACAAGGTCAAATAATCCAACAACCCCCTTTACTCTTCCCCTCTAGTGATATCATGGTCCCCTTGTTGCTCCCTTGAGAAACCATTTTGGTTGATTTATTAATATTTTTTGTTCCTCTTCACATGTGCTTTTACATACACATAAGCATATTGTGGAAAATTAATTGCCACACCATAATCCTAGTCCACCATTGGGACTCATACACATTCACTAGTCGGGACTTGGCCTTGATCTCTACATTAAGAATGTTTACAATATGAAATGGATTATTGCAACTCATCCCACCTAGATTGAATCCCATCTTATAAACCACATCATAGTCATAATATGTTATTTACTACATTATAATTCATGGGTCAAAATTGGGATATTACAAAACCTACCAAAACCATATGCCACAGTACATGAGACAACCAACAAACAATAATCATGGTAGTCATGAGTAGAATCCAGCATACCCATTGTTCAATCAATACAATATTTCCACATAGTTCAAACATCTTAAGACAGCCACTCACACAAACATATCAAAGATCAGTACACCAATGTATTATGCGGTTAAAATCGTCAAAGATGGAAACAATCCACGACTCCAACCAACTCGATTACTTGAGACAATATATTAGTGCAAAAGGAAAATAATTTACATATGAGTTCCTCACAATCGATCGTTATCAAATGACCCTCCATGCTCTTTAAACTAAGATTGTGGACAAATCAGGTGTTAATCCACAAATCAATATCCATCGGTATAAAGGATAAGATTAATCGTCGAATTAGATAATTAAAAATGCACTAAATAAACACACTTTACCTAGAGACACATTAGGACAAGTTTATCTTAATTGATTCCTACATGTCTAAATATCTTAACATCCCCCCTTAAGAACAACTTGGGGTAGGATTGAAGGATTTACAAAGGTGGGAGAAGGAAGGAGGCATTAGACCCTATCCCCCTATTGACCACCATTTTGGTCAACAGTTCTTAGCTATCAAAAGTGTTGCTAGGTTTCCCCCCCTCTTGATTCATATTGCTTGCACAAATGTTATGCGCTCTCACTGAGCTGCTGCTACAATTTTTAAAGTTCGCCAATCTAGTCAGACCCTAGTTGGCTTGATGATGTCTTCAAGTTATTTTCCATTAAAGAATATTTGGGAGATTATTTGTCAATGGTTAACAATGACGATCACCAGTCCCTTATGTGTTTTGGTCAGGGTTCTTATATCTCCAGGTTCATGATGTCTTTATCTCATTGTTTATGGATGTCTGAACAAGCTTGATGTGGAGGAAGGTATTCTAGTCAAATGTTTTCCCTCACTTTACAATGAGGTATTTGAGAAGCATGGGAACACATTGATAGCCATTGCTACACCATTTGAAAATTCACTTGAATTTCTAATGGATGTTATTTTGGATCGAGTTGCACTTGTAGAAGGATGGCACCAATATCTTTTTGTTTCTAAGTGAAACATGCATTAAGTATAGGTGAAATGCCCCTCATTATATGAGTTAATGGCATGACTATATTTCAAGTGATCTTCACATCTTCTGGTTGAAACATGGTAAGAAAAGAATAATGGTTTTAGTCATCCATATCATGAAGGTTGTGACTTGTTTGAAAGAGGTTAGAATCAAAATATTAATAATGTCACTATGATAGTAGACCAAACAACACAAGAGTTAATCATGGCCTTTTATCTTTTGGTTTAAGAATTGGAAATGCATTAATATGCTCAAATTGCATTGTGAACAAAGTAGTGGGAAAGATAATGAGAAAAACGTTTATATGACAAGGATACATATTTGAAGATTTAAGAGCTCGAGTGTAAATATATCTAGAAATGTTGATGTTATGACTCAGCATATTCATACTTCAAAGGTGAAAGAGAGAGCATAGAACTCAATGTGAAGACTCTCGATATATGTAACATTTTTGGATACCAAATACAATTTATTTAAATGGCGATCAGACTATGAAAATTTGCTTGGATTGATCTTTCTTTCTATATGCCTTTGGAAGAAAGATATGATTTTGTTGATGCTTATAAACTATAATATATCTATCATGCACTGGATTTGGATGAGTCTTATGGGTACAATGGTTATATTATACAATAATTTGATGCCAGTAACCTAGCCCAATATCAATAATTTTGTCATGTTCGGAAGAATGCCCTCAAGTCACAACCAGTGCTCATAGAGAATAGGGAAAAGTTGCTGAAAAATATTAGCATATGCTTGATGGAGATTATATTTATCCATCCTTTAGAAGATATGACAGTCCCTCTGAGTATCATTGCATACATAACTAAATTATCAATTGTGGCCTTATCAAAACCATTGTAGAGGATACAATGGTTAATGATGTTCAAGTATTGTTATGCTCACATGTTGTATCGATCTCCTCGTTGTCCACATTGTTCTATACGTAACAACTGTGAGAAGCGATTTTAGCACTATTGATCATGGGTTGGGAAATGCATTGGATAACAAAGGAGCCACAAAATTCAAAGGGAATACATACCATGTATTAAAACCAATGTTGTATATCTCTCCGATATATTGCAGATATTTCGATAAATTTTGAGTTAAATCCATGTCCAATATATCTTAGATATTTCGAGTTAAACCTCTGCCTTGTGACATTTTTCGAGATATTCAAATATTTTTTATCGATGTCATCGAAAAATTACAATCTAGACCCGAGCCGATACTTTACCCAAGACGAGATATACAACATTGATTAAAACACATTTCTATCAAACTTCTCCTCAAAACAGTCATATAGAAACTCGTACAACTAGAGTAAAAGATTGTGATATTAATATCACGTCAAAGGAACTTTGTGTAACAACACCAATGGAGCTTGCAATCTTAAACATGCTTGAATGGTGAATGAACTCCATTACAACCTTCACTTATACCAATTCAATGCTTCAATACTTAGGCTCATTTTCGAGCATCCCAACTTTCTTACATGTTCTTATAAAGGAATTGTTGTTGCAAGGTCTTCTCGAAGTCGAATTTATGAAATATTAACTGTCAATACTAGCAATGTCATCTATGTACTGTGCATTGAAGGAATTGGTCCCTATACGAGAAAATTCACATCAGACGAAACTTATCAATTTTATCTCTATGGACAAGCCACTTAAAGATCACCATCTCTAGTAAGATTTCTTTTTTGGATAAAACTATGTGTTAGTCTTTGAAACATCCAACGTTTTGAGAGGACACTCCACCGATCATCGAGAACAATCAAGCTAAAAAAAGATCACCATTTTTTTTTCTTCTGAGACTTTTATTATCGTTACAATAGTTACAAACAAGCTCATAGCAGATGAGGCGAGTCAATCTATGAATATTAAAGAAATTGGCACAACAAAATTGACATCAGTTGTAACGCAGGCCAATGATTACATATGCTCATCTATCTTATTTGCATATGAACGAGAATTAAATACCCTCTAAGGAAATAAAGGTTTGGTTTCAAGTAAACAAGAAAGTTAATCTGCATTTATTCAATTGACATGTGGAGATTTTCTAAGAAACATTTTTTTATTAAATAGAGAAAAAGGAGTTAGTTTTAGCCCATATGCACTTGAATTCATTAAATGAAGAATTGTCATAACCGCTAGAACTATCAAATTGAACAACATAAAAGAAGCATCAAACAACCAGCCAAAGAGGAGAAAAAAAACTTTTTAGAGGAGGTATGCAAGGAGTCTTGTGAGATTTATCTTTCATTTTATCATTCATCCTCCATTTTTTTTCAGCAGGGATTTGATGAAGTTGTTGGCAACAGGGATGTTTTGAAAAGTAGTGGAAGAGATGAAGCGAGGATGAGTTTTGTTGTTGTCCATCAAATGAATGGTTTATTTATCAAGTTTGTTGTGTTTTAAATTTGAGTTTTCTCATTGCTAATCAATTTTTGATATGCAGATTTCCGCCTTGTGTCTCGCCACCATTGCTCTATTCCATGTCCGACTCAACTTTCTTCTTTTTCTTTATGTTCTTTGCTACTTAATGTATGATGCAACATTTCATCTTGAGTAATTAAAGATAATAACTCTGGTCTGAGTCTACGTAGGGGTTTGAAAGCTTCAACAAATCCAAGAAAATGTATGCGAGTTTCATTTAATAATAAAGATCGAACTCTTTTGGGCTTTGGAATTTATTTATCTTTTTTTTGTTTATCTCTTTTCTTTTAATTTTCAAAACACAAAAATTACAAACACAATGTTAATTCATTTTGTTTCTTTAAAAATAATTTCGAGTGCACATACTCACATTTCTTTTATTTATTTAAAATTTCACTTTACTAATTTACTAATTGCAATACTTAAAGAAAAAACTAAATCCATTTCAATATTTTATTGAATTAACTTTAGTTTATATATCTTCTTTTAACTATTTATTTTAGTTTTTTTTACTTTTAAATTTCCATTAACTTCTCTTTTCTTTGTTTCACTTAATTTGACTTCTATTAATCATAATTTTAAAAGAAAAGATTTCATTTCAACATATTCTTAGAATCATTAACTTAGTGAACTCTAGTTAGTTTATATTTGTTTTTGCAACTGTATTGTTAAACTTCACACTAACTTCTTCTTCTTCTTTTTCATTTTATATAAAAAAGCAAAATACAAAATCAAATATTTTCAAAATACAAAGTTTATTTATTTATTTTTTCTTTAACTATTTAATTTTTACAATTGTATTATTAATTCTGCAACAACCTTAGTTTAATTTACTTCTCACGTGCATAACAAAAACATAAAAAACACATAGTTGCAAAACTTATAAAAATTGAATAGTTACAAATGATATAAATAAGAGATTAATGCTTAGACTTCTATGCTCTTAGGGTCTATTAGGGTCTAATGTGATTTAGTTTTGGGGTTTAAAACCCACGGTAATATTCCTACCTCTTCCTGCTTAGCCTAATGGGAGGTTGAGATGTTGGTTTTGAAGCACTCTTGTTTCAGCATCAACACCCCCTTGTTGACAACTTCTTGAACTCCTAACATAGATTGAAGTTTGGAAAACTTTGCTTTTGTAAGAGATAATGAAAATGTATGCAACTTGATCATCTATAGGACAATAGAGCACTTTGAGAACATGATCCTAAAGAATCTTTATGACGAAGTGCATGTATAGCTCATTGTGTTTGTTTCACTAATGTTGAACTAGGTGTTTGATGAGTTGAATGGCACTTTGATTGTCACACTAGAGTGTGGTCAGACGTTGTTGTTGGAATCTAAACTCTAAAGGATTTGTCAAAACCAAAGAGCTTCTTGACTTGCACTAACTACTATTCAATACTCTACTTTGTTGAAGAAAGAGCAAGGGCATGGTGTTTATTACAAGTCCAAGTGATAGGTCTAAAACCAATATTGAAAACATAACCTGCAGTAGACTTTCTATCATCAGGGTTGTCGACCTAATTGGAATCAGTGAAACTAACCAACAAGGGAGTCTCCCCTGAACTGTAATGTATCTCAAACTAAATTGTACCCCAAATATGCAAAAGTATTATTTATGTTGCTTTCTAATGGCTCTCATGAGATGTTTGCATATATCGGGAAACAAGACCAATGAAAAAGGAAATATCAAGATGGGTATGAGTCAAATACAAAAGGCTACGACCTAACTAACAACACCAAGTGGCATATACTTCGAGTGTAGTACAAGTGACAATAAGTTTCACTCCAAACTGAAAGGGAGATGGGGTTGGTTTACAATCTTCCATGTGAAGATGGCGATGAAGGTCACATGCATGCTTATATTGGGAAAGTTAAATTCTTTCCTTGATTTGCAAGACTTCAATGACAAGAAACTAATGCAAATTTCCTAAGTTTGTCATTTCAAATTCCCTCTTAAGGATGGATTTCACATGGGTTAAAATTTTGGGGTCACTATTAGTGAAGATAAGGTCATCGACGTGAAGAACAAGTGTTATGATATGGTTACCTACGTTTTTGGTATATATATTGGGTTTAAAATGACATTTAGAAAAACTAGTGTCAAGAAGAAAGTTATCCATTTCAGCATACCAAGCCTAGGGAGCTTGCTTAAAGTCGAAGAGAAATTTCTTAAGGCAACAGACAAGGTTGTAGTTGTTGATGTTTCAGCATCGGGAAAACATTCTCCCAGATTGGTCATGTTGATTTGACCAAGGGAGGATGATACATTCACTCCTGGGACCATTATGATTTGGCTAGTGGTGAATGGCCCAGGATGTTGATGTTTCTTGAGTTAGCAACATCGAGTAGACATTTTCCTAAATTCGTCATGTTGATTTGACCAAAGGAGAATGATACATTCACTCATGGGGCCATGCCAATTTGGCTAGTGGTGAATGGATTAGGTGTAGTCTTTCTCCTAGTAGTCATGTTGATTTGACGAGGAGTGATAAATACTTGAGATGCTCTCACATTGCCTGCTCCATGATGGAGTGATATATTTTTATATGGTAGACTTAACTTGTTTACAAGTCTAGTCTAATGTTGAAGATGTAGGCTTTAGAGACCCCTTGTGATGAGGGGTTTCTCGGTGAATCTACTCAACATTAGAGCCCTATATTAATTAGACATGCATGTGAGGAAATGATCATCAACATTAAATATAATATTTTTTATAATATTATGTGTAAATATAAATAATCAATAATTATTAATAAATTAATTAATGAAAAGACAATAATGGAAAAGACATGTCCATTAATGAAGGGCACTCCACCCAAGTATATATATCAGGGCCTTCAATTTTAATATATCATCTCATATATAATATTGACTTACAATAACCTCTCATCAAGTTCGCTAAGTCTTGTTGAGATTTCCAGTGTGTAAATATTCTATGATAACAGTAACATTTAAATCATAAGGCAATAATTATCACATATGAAAATCAGAAAATTCAACATGGTTTCCGAGCTTGGTGTTCTTCATATATTTTATTTTTTGAAATGGTATCAGAGATTTCTTCAGATCTTTTATTTTTTGTAATTGTATAGTTGTGGTCGCAAGCAGCATGTGCACACAGAGCGACCATATTCCCTTTGGTCGCGATTTGCCTAATTATAGAGCACAACTACCTTAAGGAATGCACTACATAGTGCAACTAGCTCTTTTGGTCACTCTCTGTTTCTCTGCAAGTTGCAACCGATCGTACTATGATAACTTAACAAAGTTGTTATAGACTCTGCAGTAGTGATTGGTGTTCGAGAGAGAGGTCTATACAAATTGTTGGGATGACCAACCCATGCATTGCATTAGTACATGACAACAACAGTTTGTGTGAGGTATGGCATCATAGATTTGCACACTTACATTAGAGGGCTTTACCAACATTGAAGAGGATGGTCACAGGACTTCCAGAGCTTTTGGTAGAGAATGATGGCATTTGCAGAGGATGTGCACTTGGCAAGAATGCCAAGGGATCTTTTCCGAGCAGTGACAATAAGTCCAAGGGGATCTTGGATCTAGTACATTCAAATGAATGTGGATTTATGAAATTTGTTTCTTTGGGTGGATTCATGTACTATGTGACATTCATTGATGATTTATCCCATGGACTCAAGCAGGCACCCAGGGCATGGTACTCTAGGATTGATGGATACTTGATGACCTTGGGCTTCACCAAGAGTGAAGTAGATCCCAACCTTTACTACAAGGTTGTTGATGGTGATCATTTGATCTTTGTGTTGTATGTTGATGCTATGTTCCTTATGGGGGGAGAAAGTCTCATTGTTGAGTGTAAGAGGGAGATAGCCTCAAAGTTTGAAATGAAGGATCTTGACTTGATGCATTATTTCTTGGGATTGGAGGTGTGGAAAAAACCAAGTGAGATCTTCCTTGGACAAGGAAAGTACACAATTGAGATCTTGAGTATATTTGGTATGATGGACTGCAAGTCTATGGCTACACCTATGATGAAAAATATGAAGTTGAGTGATTTCACTTTAAATTTAAATTTGGTGGATCCCACTATGTACATGCAATTGATTGGATCCTTGATGTACTTGGTCAACACCATGCTAGATATTTGCTTTGCATTGAGCACCCTGAGCCAGTTTATGGTTAAGCCTAGGCATTTCCATTAGGTTGCAACAAAGCTTGTGTTGAGGTACCTACATGGTATAGTTGGATATGGTATAAGATATGTCTCAAGTGGTGAAGTGAGGATGCGGGGATATATTGATTCTAACTAGGAAAGGAGTGCAATGGACAGAAAGAGCACATTGGGGTGTTGCTTCATCTTAGGATCAGCTATGATATCTTAGTTCAGGAAGAAGCAGACTTTTGTAGCACTCAATACAATAGAAGCATAGTATATTTCCGTTAGTGTCTCATGTCGTGAAGCAATATGGCTTCAGAAGCTTCTTGCATGACTATTTGATCAAGAGATATAGACGACCTTGATACATTGTGATAATCAAAGTTGTGTCAAGATTTTGGACAATCCTATATTTCATGACAGGTCGACGCACAATGAGATCAAATATCACTTCATCTAAGACATGGTACAGAAGGGAGCAGTAAAGCTCTAGTACATATACACAGATGATAAAATTGCAAACATTCTCACCAAACCTCTGTCTAGGGAGAAGTTTGTATACTTTAGAGACAAGCTTGGTGTGATGCAGAATGTCTCCCTCATTGAGAGGGAGTGTTGGTGTTTCAACATCAGGCATGCATTCTCCCAAATTGGTCATGCTGATTTGACCAAAGGAGGATAATACATTCATTCATGGGGCCATGTTGATTTGGCTAGTGGTGAATGGTCCAAGATGTTGATGTTTCTCTAGTTAGCAGGATCGAGAAAACATTCTCCTAGATTGGTCATGCTGATTTGACCAAGGGAGAATGACACATTCACCCACGGGGCCATGCTAATTTGGCTAGTGGTGAATGGCCCAGGTGTAGTCTTTCTCCTAGTAGTCATGTCGATTTGAAGAGGAGTGATAAAGACTCGAGATGCTCTCACATTGCCTGCTCCAAGATGGATTGATCTATTTTTGTAATGTCCCTTTCCAAATAGGAGCTCCAGAGAGGAAGCTTAATGGTCTAAACCGCCCCGTTAGACTATAGCCAGGGCCAAAGAGGGGTAAACAGGGTTACTAGAGGTCACTCTAGTCACAGGTGTTATATTTGGAAAGTGACATTGAGCTAAAAAGGGTTAAAAGCACTTTTAAATCATTATGAGCTAAAAATAGAAGTCAACAATGAATTAGGATTTCAGCAGTGATTTAGGGTTTTGGAAGTCAACAATGAATTAGGGTTTCAGCAGTGATTTAGGGTTTTTGAAGTCAACAATGAATTAGGGTTTCAACATGATTTAGGGTTTTCGAAAGCTATAAAGGAAGGGTCAGCAACCTAATTCAAGATTTTCCAGATTATGACTTGTCATTGAGGAGAAGAGGTGCATCTCAGGAGAGATAGTTCAGTGTATTCCAGGAGGAAGACACCAGTTGGCTGATTTCAGTGTTGAAAGACACACCATAGTCACCGGGAAGATCATCCAGGTCTTCCATCATTCTTCATTGATTCTGTAGTGCTCCCATATTTCGGGTATTATCTTTTAGTTTCTTATTTGTATTCCGGCTAAGATCCTTTTGTCTTTTGATCTAGCCAACTGTTGTTATTTTATTCAGTCGCAGTTGCTTATTTGTATTTCGGCTAAGATCCTTTGTTTGTTGATCTAGTCGAGTATTGTCAGTTTATTCAGCCACATTTGGTCATTTTTTAATCCACAGAGATATCATAATACAAACTTTGCAGTCCTTTGTCACGTTTATTACTTGTATGATCATTTATATGTTGTAAACCTTTGATCCTACACACACATTAGCAGTGTTTCCTAGACTAGCCAAGTCAGGAACATTATACTGGTATCAGAGATTTAGTCCTACCAGCCTATGACTAAAGACAATGAGTGCAGCAGAAGACCCAGAGGGTCGTGAACACGTAGGTGACAAATATGTCATTTACAACAGGCATCAGGAAAGAAGGCATAGGCCCGATTTTCCCCCTTTTCCTCCTAACTCAGAGGAAGAGGAAGAGGCACACAGAGAAGTAGAGAGAAGGGAAGAGTGTGAGGCTGAGCACGAGGGAAAGAGGATGCTAGGAGACAAATATGAGCAACTAGAGGGTAGTGGAAAGGCCCCCATAGATCCAGAGGCAGCTTTCATGCAGGTTATCAAGGATATGTTAGCTAGTCAACGGACCATGTCTCATTCCTTGGCACAGGTGGTTGATAGATTGGCTAGAGTGGGCACCCCAGATCCATAAGTCACGGATACAACACAGGGGAACTCAGGAGAAGACAGTAGACCCCAATCACCCTCTTGCACATACACCTCTGCGAGTAGAATTCCCAAACCCTTGTTTTCCAGTTTCCAGAGGGTACCCCCGGTAGCAACACCGCCACCGATAGCACAGAGGCCACCCACTCATGCCGATGACATTGCAGAGTATAGGAGGGAGTACATCGCATTGGGTTGTGACTTCCATCAGTACATGACCTTAGTTGAGTACTATGGACTCAGACTCAGGAACTGCCCTAGAGAGTCGCAGAGGGGAGGACCACAATAGTAACAGGGGCATAACCTCGATTTCATCTGAAAATTTGGGAAACTCCCCATCCCTTCTTTCAACAGATCATCCAAATACACTGCCAGAGCTTGGGTACAGAAGCTAGACACGTATTACAAGCTCAACCAGATGACCAAGACAGAGGCCATCAGTTTCGCGACCTTACACTTGGAGGGTGAGGCACACGAGTGGTGGTACCATGGACTAGTGACATTGGGTCACAGTTGCATCACCTCCTATAGGGAGTTTATAGATAGGCTCATGGACAGGTTTGACAGAAAGGATCCTGAGATACACTTCAGGGATCTAGCCTAGTTGAGACAAACTGGCACAGCAGAGGCATTCATCACAGAGTTTCAACGAGTATCCATGGAAGTGATAGATACATCAGAGCCCAGGTTGATCATGCTATTCACAAAAGGACTCATAGAGCCTTTGAGAGGATGGATGAAGGCATACATGCCTCCAAATTTGCAGGATGCCATCCTTCACACTCGATATCTGGCAGACTCAGTGTCAAAGAATAAAACTTTCTCCAAACCATTTGTGCCCTAGAGGGATCGAAACAGGAAGCCATTCCAGAGAGAATGGAAGGGAAAGGAAAAGTTGGATGATGAGACTAGGCGAGAGCTTATGAGGAAGAAGCTTTGCTTCAACTGTAGAGATCCTTGGGTCCCAGGCCACAGGTGCATGGGCAAGGGAGAGATTCATTATATTGAGGTAGCAGCAGGCAGCGTGGATAGCAAGGAGGAAGAGCAGGACAGTGGATCCACTAGTTCAGAGGAGGAGACAGCACCAGCAGAGGAGCAACCTCCCTGTAGACCACCGACACCAATGGCAGACCATCCTCCAGTAGTCCCACAACCGCCAGAACAGGCTAACAGAAGCAAACCAACAAAGGGAGGTGTCATAGCGACCCTTTCTGGTGTTCCCAGGTATGATACCCTCTGTATCAAAGGGATTATTCAGGGGCAATGGGCAATCACCCTAATAGATGGTGGGGCCACCCACAACTTCATCGACGCTTCACTAGTATCGAGATGGGAACTTCAGACAAAGGAGTTTGAGGGGTTTGATGTTGCGGTACCAGATGGCCACACAGTGGAGTGTCTAGACATAATTCCAAACTTAGAGATGAAGTTAGGCAACTAAACAGTGAGAGACACATTTTATGTGGTTGACCTATCGGACACAGATGTGGTGTTAGGAGTTCAGTGGATGATTACCTTGGGAAAAATCACTACCAACTACCAAACCCTGGAAATGGGATTCAGAGATCAGGATGGGAAGAAGGTTGTTCTAAGAGGTATGTCGACAAGAGCACCCATGACAGTTTCAGCCAAGAGGATCGAGAGGATATTTAGACATGGGGAGGTAGCATATGCCACAGAATGCTTGATCACTACTCAGAAGGATTCAAAAGGTCGACAACAATACCATATAGAGATCAAGAATTTATTGGGACGACATCAGGATGTCTTTGAGGCAATTCCACCAAGGAGACCACCTGAGAGGGGGTTTGAGCACACCATTGAGTTGGAGGAGGGGGC
>JZKD02S1923230.1:12945-35855 GCA_000966675.3 Picea glauca
CTTATTTTGTTAATTTTCTTTGAACATAATTCCTTAATTTCTTTTGTATAGATTGGGATATCCTTAATAGCTTGCAATAAAGGAATTTTCACACAAACATTTCTTAATTCATCTAGGACATCAAACTTAGGAAGAGAGATTGGTAATTTCTCTTTAACCAACCTTTCTGGAAAAAGAGGTGTTTGGATATTTAATGTTTTACCCTTCTAGATTTGATTGTCTATTGGTAGCTTTTCTGTGCTAAGAATCTCCTCTTTTTCAATTTGTTTTTCTATGATAACAAGAGAATCCTTTGGTATAACTTTCCTAGACCTTAAGTGGATATTTTGAAGAGGGCGGATTGAGTATGATGGTCCTTCAATGTTATACATGGGTTTTTCCACTTTATTATTAGGATGGGATATTGGTTGGGATGGTAATTGAGTTGGTCTGGGTGGAGGTTGGTTAGATGGTAGCTGGAGTTGTTGTGGTTGGGTTAGTTGTGGTGCAGGTTGTGATGACTGAAAATATGAATTTTGTGGTTGATTCTACTGGAACTGTTGATAAGGAAAAGGTTGATATGGATGTTGATATGGTTGTTGGTATGACTGTTGGTATGGCTGATTTCCTTGAGCATACCCTCGCCAACCTTGAGGATTTTGGTTTTGTCTCTGCCGAGGAGGCTAAGTTTTCCAAGGCATGGGTGCATTCCATGAATTTTGAATAGGAGTTTGAAAATTCTAAGGAAATTGTTGAGAGAATTGAGGAGGAAAATTTTGAGACATACCTGTGAAACATGGATGCGAAGGCTTCCTTGGTGCTAAGTAATAAAGAGATTCCATTCCTTGTCCTTCTTCTATGTGAGTAGCTTGTAGTTCTATTAACCTTGGAAAATCATCAGTGGCATGATTATCTGTACATAATCCACAAACTTGAATTCTGTCTAAAGAACATTCTCTCAGTGCATGTTTTTTTCTACATTTAGGACAATAGATGGCTAATACTTTATCTTGTTCCTCTTTCTTGTTCTTAGCTTTCATTGTGTCAATTTGTGAACCAAATGTGTTCATAATATCAATTTTAAAGCTCTCAAACATATTCCCTAATTCTGATTTAGTAACACCATTGGAAATTGATTTAGTTGACTTTGTCACGATATCTCTTTGTCCTCGTCCTCTTTTAGCTTTTCCCCTTGAATATTTCTTACATAATTCAGCAATTTTTGGGAAAGGAAGGTGATAAATATCCCCTGCCTCCATTAAATTAAGAGCCTCCCAATTTTCATTTGAAATTCCCTTCAAAAGGATAGTATGAATGACATCTAAAGGAAGATTAGATTGCTTAGATTTGTGCATATTATAGAGAAATGTTTCTAGATATTCTTCTAAGATTTCATCTTCACTTTGAGACATTTTAAAGATATCTTCTTTAGAGTCTTTGGACTTACAATAGGGATGATATTTTGTAATAAATTTCTTTTTAATGTCATTCCAGTATACTATGGTTGCTTCTCCCAACCCCATGAACCATTTTAATGCACATGCTTTCAAAGTTGCAGGAAATAAACGAAGTTTTTGAGCATCATTGGTATATCCATATGTTCGACAAACAATGTCAAATTCAAACATGAAAGCATTAAAATATTCAGTAGACAAGACAAAGAAATTTGGAGAACAGAGGGAGGAATATTCTTCATTTTTATGTCATCTCCTAAAAGAGTTGGTGTATCAACTATAGGAAATGCAAATGTAGCATGTTCTTCTTCCTCCTCTTCATCATTTTCTCCTTCTTGTGTCTCTTCTCGATGTGATTCTCTATCCTCTCGTTCTTTCCTTCCTCTTTCTTCATTTCTTTTCCTTTCTAATCCCCTTTCCATTCTCTCCCTTTCTTGTATATCAGCTTCTGACATTGCAAAGAAGTTTTCTGTTGTACAGTCGGATATTTCTGTTGGAAAAAGAGGTTGTCCTATTTATTCAAAAATATTTTGCTTTTCTTTTTTCTTTCCTACAGAAGATATTTATGATTGTATTTTTTTCTTCTTTACTTCATGACCTAATAGAACTTGTCTTTCTATGAGAGTTAATCTTTGTCCTGAACGTTGTTTTTCCTCTAATTCTTCCAAAGTGATTTTTCCAGCAGTTGGTGTAGTAGATTTGTGTTTTTCAGTTGTAGATGTTCCTGCTCCTACAGATGGTTGATTAGTTTTTGGGGTTTTTGTTTTAAAAATCTTCCTTTATCATCCCTAAGTTTAGACATAAATAAACATAACTTAAAATTAATTCTATGTTGTGTTTTTATTTTTATTTTATATATATATGTTTTTATTTTTAATCCTATCTCTAAATATGCCTCCCTGGCAATGGCGCCAAAATGTTAGGCTCCAATCTACTGTTGTAAATTAGAGTACAAATGATTGTCAATCTGGTGTTTGTAAGACTTAGAGGCACATCCAAAGTATATGGATTTAGAGATAGCTTTTATCTTTAATGGAAATAAACCAAAACGTATCCTAAGGGCTCAATGTGGAAGAGATGCTAAGCTTCTGTTCAGAAGTCCTATTCATAGATCTTATAACAGTAATCAACAATTGTTTTCCTAAAAAGTATCAACAGTAAGCATTCAAGAGATGT
Source organism: Picea glauca (assembly GCA_000966675.3). NCBI lineage: Eukaryota > Viridiplantae > Streptophyta > Pinopsida > Pinales > Pinaceae > Picea > Picea glauca. The sequence continues at coordinate 15,555 of JZKD02S1923230.1, forward strand.
TCAAACTAGTTCTAAGACTTATCAAATGCTAGAAGGGCAAAACTCTTATTCAAGAGATGCATTCATTGTCTTCTTTCATTCATTCATTAGCAACTATCATCAAATTAAATCAAAAGTATTGAAAGTGTAAATAACTCAAAAAGCATTCATGACTATCTTAATGCTTGAAGGCAAACGACACATTGAATTCTTATTCAATAAATCATTCACAATATGAGTAAGGCTTTGAAACATTAAGCATATGACTTAGCTATGGAATTCATCTAACTATAGCAAGATATGAATAAAACTCATCTACAACAAGATCTGATCTAAAACATGTATCAAAGATTACTTGAAAAGAACATAAAGAAAGAGTGTACTAGTTTGGCAAAGGGGGCCCTCCAATGCTTCACTAGTACACTTGAGTTGTCTCAGGTAAGAAAGAGCTCCAACAGAATTCACATCATATGATAGGCATTAACAAGAACGAAATGCAGAACTGATCTCAAGAGTGCAAAATCCAAAGTTTCTTCATTCACATTCAAGGTTGTCTTACTAGTCTATGCTTAAGAGTATTTATACAAGAGTTTCAAAACTAAAAATGCTAATAAATCTCCTAAATATCATGATCAGATCCATAATATCCTAGGAAGGTYGAATGCCTCCTTCAGATCCATAATATATTGCCAAATCCCACGAAAATCCAAAAYTGTCCATGATTTAAGGCTAAAATAGGGTATTTTCTGCTGAAGTGGCYMTGTTTGACCAKAGTTGACCAGACATMTGGAAGGMTCAGATCTCRAAGMTKATAGCTCATTATCCATCCTTGTACATCAGGGAACAYGAAMCAAGTCTTAGATTTTTCCCAGGTGTCYTGCAAGTACACGAACCTAGGAGCAATTATAGGATTTAGTCAAATCCTATAATTTCTGATAAATTTTCAATTTTAATGCCAAAATTTAGAAAACTCAATTCTTAAGCTAAAGAATGATAAATATGCCTTGCATAAGATGTTTTATGGAAAATATGGAATGAAATGAAGGCAAAATGGATGGATATAGAGGCAAAAGTGTGGTTTATAGAGTGAAAAGGAAGCATACAAATGTACTTAACAAGGCGATCAACAACCACCATGATGACTGATTTATTTCCCAATTTGGGTAAGCTGGTAATAAAATCCATAGATATGTATTTCCAAATAGTAAGTGGAATTGGGAGCGGTTGTAGTGTGCCTAGATATTTGACTGTTTCTCCCTTGTTGCATTGACACACATCACATTCAGCGAAAAAATTACGAATGTCTTATTTCATACCATCCCAGAAAAAAGAATGTTTGACCCTGTCATAGGTTTTGGTGAACCTAGAGTGCCCTGCTATGGGTGTATCATGAAGCTCAGAAAGTACCATGGATTTAAGCTTTGATTGTTTACTTAAATACAAACAACCTTTGTATCGAAGTTCATCATGGAGCCAAGAGTACCCTGGGTGTTAACACCAATTCTTGTAAGGGGGGTGTTTTCTCTACAGATTTGAGCCCATGGCGTAAAATGCAAAGAAATGGGGCTTAACAAACCCATCAAATGTATTTTGTCCAAATTCATAGCCATGAGCGCAATGTGCAGCATGCAGAAAATCCATTTTGGGTTAAAAATGCAAGCAGGCGGACAACTCTAGTATTCAACGGCAAGGATCAATCGATGGAGTAGATTGATGGTTGATGGGTAATCACGGTTAACATAGTTGCATGAGGTTTAGCACAAGAGATAGAACCCATATCACTGAAATGATCAGGGTCGTCTGATCCAGTGGGGACAAGTGGCAGTTAGTTGGCGTTTCAAGGATCATGAGTTGGGAGGACTAGGTCCTGCCTTATGTTTCAAAACTCTGAAATGAAAAATGTTAAGCCTCGGGGGGTTGGGACCATGGTACTAGCACCAGGTCATGATAAATGGGCCCAGGAGTGGAAGTAGCACCCTTTTTCCATCAAAAGTCATCTCAGTCATACATATGAAGGATGCGTGGTGCACATCTGTGATTTTGTAGATTTGCAACTGGGAGAGTGAAGATAGGATACATCATGTATCCCCAGTGTGAGAAACCCAAAAAGGATCAAGTTCGTTCAATGAGAGCGATCTCAACCATTCAATTTTAGAAGACACGTGGTGGAGGGTGTAGGCTAGAAGGAGCCCCACATCTAAATATTGATCTAGGCCATTCAACTAGTGGGTGCATGGCGCACAATTAAGCCCGGTCTCTAATTCGGCTATCGGGTATTCAAAGGACAAAGGGTTGCTCCTCCACTTCATTTTGAAACCCCGAAACAAGAGATGTGAAAGCCCCCGGGGATAGGCCCATGGTCCTATTCGGTGATTATATGAGTGAGGGGTAAGGAAGGCACCAACACGATGTATTCCCCTTCGTGATTTCGACAATCGGGATTCTCAAGGGTGAGGAGTTTACTCCCTCCCATCACCGATACCTGAAATCTATGGAGCGCCTTTGGTTTTAGCACAAGGTCACAACCCACTATCATATGGAAAGTAGGGCCAAAGGGAAAATATAGGCACCTATTTAGACCACAGATGGCTAACAGCTGGATAAGGAAGAAATCATGGCCGTCGATGATAAGGGAAGATCAAGTCGTTGGTTTGGATAGGGAAATTTCACAACGCAAGGTATCAGGGATCCTAGACACAACATGAGGAAATCCCCAAAAGAAAAATTCTAAAGCATCCTTGAAGATAGTTGCATGGCGCTATGGTTACGTTGAGAGTGAAACCTAAAGAAATGAAGGTTGGCCTCCAAGATTTGGAAAGCCGACACATGGTCACTCTTTGTGTATTCAGCCTCGGCCACCCTCCATGAAAGAAGCAATTAATGAAGATTGAGCAGGTGGTTGAAAACTCAACTCAACCCATAAATGGAAGGCGCGGTGAGGGTCAAAAGAAGTCAACTCGTGGTACTCTGATGGACAGTTTCCTTGTAGAAGCCATTTCATCTGAAGCAATGTCAGATAAGAAACTACATGTATAGTCTAAAGGAAGATCATCCACACGTAAAGACTTAAATTGGGGTGAAGGAGGTGAATTTCTCTAAGTATATAGACTTAGTTTTCATATTGTGTAAGCATCGATGGTAGAGAAAAGATCCCTATTGTAAATTTTTTATGAAGCACTGGTTTCCGGAGTTATGTATATGTATGTGAAACTTCTTGTTTAATGATAGTCAACTTTCTTACTCCATCTTGTTTCCATCTAATAATGGAAGAGTTCATGATTGACTGATTCACATGAATCATTGTGATTGTGTTATGATAAAGGTTTTATTATAATGTCATTATGTTCTTTTAGTGTTTCCACATTTTAATATAAGATGTTCTTATGTTCAAGTTTTTCTTCTACAGGCTATTAGAAGCTCAATGCCTACAATAGACTGTTGCAATTCCTCACAGAAGTATTCCTCCTACTTACCCTTATTATAACTTACTTTCTGAAGTTAAACCAAGACCTCATCTGCTTGTGCATGCCTAGCCTAGTTTCCAAGTTAAAATGATATTGTTCTGAGTCTATTCTCTTTTGATCACCCTTTATAAGCAAATTATGACATATAAACTGATGGGTATCAGGATTAATCCTTCCGCAATCCAGGAGTGACTCCTAACCCCAACACTAGGGACGTTGGAGCATTGGAATGCAATTGTTGGATTAACTACGAACTTTGGGGATCTTGTATCCATTCCTGGTGAACGGATTGGAGCCAATCTCGTACAATGAATGAAAGAGAAAAAGGGATCCTTCATCTTCATATTTTTGGGAAAGTACATCTGCAACCACATTGTCTTTGGCTTTCTTGTAAATGATCTCATAATCATATCCAAAGAGCTTGGTCACCCATTTTTGTTGTTTTGGGGAGGAAATGTGTTGTTCCAAAAAATATTTGAGGCTTTGATGGTCTGTCTTAATTTGGAAACATTGACCCAATAGATAAGGGTGTCACAGATCAATGGCATGAAAAATAGCCAACATTTCCTTTTCATAGATGGATTTGCCCAGATTTCTTTCAGATAGTTGCTTTCTAGTAAAGGCCAAAGGTTGACCCTCTTGCATAAGGACAACACCAATTCCTTTCCTTGAGGTGTCACAGTCCAACACAAAGGTCTTTGTGAAATCGGGAAGGGCAAGGATTGGAGTGGTGCACATGGCCATTTTCAAGGTTTGAAAAGATTGAGCAGTGGATAGATTCCAAGTGAAAAAGTTCTTTCTTAGGAGAGTAGTGAGAGGTGATGCAATCTTCCCATAATTCTTAACAAACTTGCGATAATACTCTATTAAGCCCAGAAATCCATGCAATCTCTTAAGAGTATTTGGGTGAGGCCAGTCTTGCATAGCTTCAATATTTTTAGGATCCACCCTGACGCCATCCTTGTCAACCAGATGACCCAAGTATTCTACTTCTGAGGTGCCAAAAGCACATTTAGACAGTTTCAGGAAAGGTTGGTGCTAAGAGAGTAGATGGAGAACTTGATCCACATGAAAGATGGTATGTCAAGGTTTTTCTATAGATGAGGATATCATCAAATAAAACCAAGACAAAATGGTGGAGAAAAGGATGGAAGACATGATTCATGATGCTTTGGAAGGTGGAGGGGGAATTACACAAGCCAAAGGGCATGGCCAAAAGCTCATAGTGGCCCTCATGATTTTTAAAGGAAGTCTTGGGAATGTATGCCTCTTTCATATATATCTGCTGGTATCCCGAATGAAGATCAAGTTTAGTGAAGAATTGGGTGCCACTCAATTCATCTAGGAGGTCATCAATGATAGGAATGGGGAATTTGTCTTTGATGGTAAGTTTTTTGAGGGCATGGAAGTCATGACACATTCACCAAGAACCTTATTTCTTCAGGACCATGACCACAGGAGAAGAGTAGGGGCTCATACTAGAGTGGATAATGCTTGCATTATGGAGTTCTTGGACCATTTTCTCAATTTCATTTTTTTGGGAAAAGGGGTGACGATATGGACGGATATTGGGAGGAAGGATTCTGGGTACAAGGGGAATGGAATGATCATGAACACCACAGGAAGGAGGGAGTCCCTAGGGAGTGGAAAAGACTAATTGATGTTTAGAAAGGATGGCTTGGAGGTCTTTTGGGATCGAGGGTGTCTCTATTGCTTGTATGGCATGGAGTTGGGAGATAACACCAGAATGACCTTTTTTGAGAAGCTTTTCCATGTGATGGGAACTAATGATCTTAGGTGATCTGACGATGATGCCTTGGAACTTATATTGGTGGCCCTTTTGGTAAAATTTCATGGTTAAGTCTTTAAAATCCATGAGAATGGGACTTAAAGTCCTTAGCCAGTCTACACCAAACACAATGTCACAACCTCCCATGTCGATAGCAAACATATGGGATTTCGGGTGGTAGTCAGCAATTTGGAGATGCACATTTTCACAAAACCCTCCACATTTCATGGAATCACCATTGACAATCATGATTTGGAAAGTATTGATGGCATGGATGTAGCAATGAGTTTATTGGGAAATGTGGCAATGAATAAAATTATGGGTGCTTCCACTATCAACCAGAATGATGACCTTCCGATGCCTAATGTAACCGATTATCTTGAGGTTTTGGGAAGTGGAGAAGCTAGTGAGAGCATTGAGGGAAATGACCAGTTCTACTTTGGGAGGGTCTGAGGGAGGGGTTATGTCAGTGGATTTAGGTGACTTAGACACAAGGGGAGTTTCTAAATCCTATTTTGAAATATCCTCTAAGATGGCCATAAAAATATTTTGTTCTTTACACATGTGGCCCAGGAAATATTTTTCATCACAGTTATAACAAAGGCCTTTGAGTTGGTGTTCATCCATTTCATCCCTCGTCAATTTTTGGATCTTTAGTGGAGCAGAGGGAGTAGTGGGATTTACTGGTTTAGGGCGACGGATAAAGGAGGGTTTTCGGTTTTGAGACGATACAACTTGTTGTTCTTCTTTAGCTCTTTTAGTAGCCTCCACCCAACTATGATGTTGAGCCATGAGTACATGGGCCCGAATCTCATCCTTGAGGCCGCTGATAAAACACTCTCAAAAAAAGGCATTAGACATGCCCTATGTTCTAAAAGCTAGGTTCTCAAAGGAAGCTATAAATTCTTCCACTATTCCTAATTGTTTCAACTTTGTCAAATGGCCCAAATGGTTGGTGTCAGTGTCAAAGCATTCATAAAGCTTTGCCACAAAGTGTGTCCAAGCAATATACCCTTGACGAGAAGTTTTTCTCCATTTCCACCATTGCCAACATTCTTGATGTAAATGGAGAACACCATATCAAAGTTTGGCCAAGTCAGTTGTAATGTCGTATAAAGAGAAATAATGTTCCATTTGGGTTACCCAACTAGTGGGGTCTGAGCCATCAAATTTGGTCACATCCACTCGTGGAAGGCGTATCTCACATTGAAAATGATGGTTCTGGAAGTTATGGGAATGAGGCAAATGTTCACCTTTAGTATGTGGAGGTGAGGAAGAGGAAGGGTTATTTGTAGGGATATGCAATTTGGTGCAGAGTGTTGAAAAGACATATTCAAGCTGGGTGGTGAGGTCTTGTTTGATTTCCTCCATTCAGGACTTCATGGTTGTATTGATGGAGGCAACATTGGCACTAAGTTGTTTCAATTCTTGTTGGGTTTTGATGAGACCAGATTGCAAGGTGTTGAAGCGAGCTTCCAAGTCTTGGATACGGGTATGGGCCATGAGGATTTTGGGGGAACTGAAAAGGGGCAGGCGGGGTCAAAAATTTTGCCAATATATGGATGAATGTGATAAGGGAAAAGAGATGAATCCAATGGAATAGGTCTCAAATAATGGTGAAAAAAATTCCTGACTTTTTTTTTTACACCTACAGAGTTATACTCCAGTCTGAAGAATACTGCAGTGATGAAATTCCCAAATGCTTAACTCGGAAGAAATGTATAATGATTTGGCAGCCCAAACACAATTGTGTGGCAATAGATCTTGTCTGTTTTAATTTTCTTATGTTTCTATCCCCAAGGGTTAGGTATTCAAGGGTTCTACAGACAAGGGTTTTCCCTATGCTATAGCTCTCTGATATACGTGTGGGCTCCAACAGTAGTACTCAGCCCAATATATCAGGGAACTAATTAAGGAGGAGAGACCATACCCTTAGCCGTACTACTTGACTACCCAGGTACTAGAGAGTATCTTCCAGAGTGTTGTTCTCGGTGACACTATAGCAGTCAGGCAACCGATTGGTTTATCTAAAGAGGGCTTCAGGTAATCTAGGCTGATCCATACACAGGTGTTGTCTGATGTGCTACCAATCAAAGGGGTACCAACAAGGGTGGCCAATATATGTGCGCTTAAGAACCACTTGCATTTCCTGCATGTATGGTTTATGTGCATAACGATAGATCTTTGTGGCTTAAAGACGTCGAGATACGTCTCTACCCTGAAAAAAATTTAACCCACACTTTCTGTAGAGGAATGCGCTCTGATACCACTTGTAATATACTAGATATGAAAAGTATGCAGAATAGAAATAAAATGCCAGTAATGGCAGAATAACAACAATATAACCATAACAATCACCACAATAGCACTGAAATGATATAAGAACAACAACAAAAATAACACTTTGATTCTGAAAGCAATGTTCACAGGCCTCTTCGAGGGGGAAACCTCCAGCTGAGAAGTACTCTCTTACAATATTATCCAAGCTAGGGTTCTCATACCCTCGACTCCTATTTATACTAAATATGTCTATTAAAAGAATCATCTAGAGGAAGATCCTTCTAGAAGTGGAAGCTTCTATTAGGTTTTCTTCCACCCGCCTAATTCTATTTTATAGAAAGGCCTTATTAATATTGACCTTTATTACATACAAATATATTGTTCTACCTATGTGCAGGTTATGACCCTAACAAATTGCAACACACTAGTAAGTTGGGATAGCCTAGTAGACAGAGTAGTGGTTGGACCAGATTTGCTCAGGGAAATGGAGGAGCAAATGATAAAAATAAAGAAAAATAAAGGTTGCCCAAGACAGGTGTAACACCTTGTTTCCCCCAATTTGTAATTAATCATAAAATAGGAATTACCATGCTAATGCATGAGGAAAATGTAAATGTATTATTGTTTGAGTTGCCAATAACTGACTGTGGGGGTGAAGCCTTGAAAGTACTGGCCATGATATCACTAGAGGAAGAATTTGAAAACTATAAGAGAGGGTTCATTATGACAAATAACCCCAAATATCCCTTGTTAAGGATGACAAACCTCCTTTGAATCCTAAGGAAAGAAATTAGTTAATGAAGAAAGGACTGGTGGTTGAACAATCAACCAACCCATGAATGGAAACATGGGATGTCATCCCGAAGTACCACATTGACCTATAGACCTGAGCTTCCTTCTGACAGAAGGAACAGGATAGGTCGGAAAAACCTTCTAGGGTAAGGGGGATACACAAGGGAGAAGAGACACGTGACGGAAAAGCGTAAGCTCGCAAGGGAGATGCACGAAGCTCTCTAGTGAGTCAAGAATTGAAGGCCACAAGCTTGATGTTGAGGAGCATCTGAGAAACCTTGTCGAGGTCATAACCAATAGAGAAAGCTCTGAGTTACAAAGAACATGACCCAAACAGAAGAAGAAATGGAGGAAGAACACTCGAGAAGTGTGAGAATTCCCTGGTGATATCATGGCTTGGCACGGGGGTGGTCTTAGTGACAAGAATGAATGCCTATGTGCCTATGGTCAGGTGGAAGGACGAACACCCACAGTCAGTTGGTTGGTGGCAACTTGCAATAGATAGGAGATTTCCTACCCTATGTAATTTAGCTGTAACTGTGTATGAATTGGTTAAACTGCGTATGCCTTTAGGAATGTGAATGAATGATTAATGGATATATTGTATCCCTTCTATTTATGCTTGATTGTGTAACTAGGCCAGTAAGGAATTATATGGTTAGGAGATGATTTTACACTCGTAAATGCTTGTGTCCTGTGGAGGCATAAGCTAGAGTCCCGAACTGTGTGTTTGTCAACCACAGACACAGTTTCATGTACGCATGCCAACCCTCCTAATTGTTTAGAGTCCCTTGGAGGATGAATTTTGTTAAGCTCAGGAGAGGTAGTGCAGATTGGCATAGGATCTCTATGAGGAAAACTAAACCTAGAACTCCTCAAGTCCTAGACAAGCTCAGGAAGGATTGCACTGTTGTGTGCAAAAACCCTGCATGGGGTGAAGAGATCGAGAAACCCTTTGGAGGTTTCAAAGTGTATGAAATCTCAAGAGTGATAGAGACTATGATCAAAATCATATCTGAATCATTGGTTCAATTCGGGGAAATAGAGGTGAGGATTTCCCCAAAGTCCTGAAAGGAAAATCTCCGATTCGTAGGGGACAATCTGGACCGTTGGAGCCTGCATCCAGATAGCTGAAGAAGAGTGCACAGGGGAATATATATGAATCATCAGATCAAGCATAGGGGACTGATAGTCGTTGGATCTAGAAAAGGCACATGAGGTTTAACTTGGTGCAGGAAAGGGAGAGATAACTCAATCTAGTCCTAAAAGCATCAAGATCGTCCATCCCAGAGGACGCGTGTCAAAGATCCACATCCATCGGGGATTTGGCACTGGGAAACGGGAGTGAAGACTCTTCCAAATTCCTGAAAATGAGAAAGACGGGATTTGATTGTGACTGTTGATCATCCTAAAAATATCACAACTATTGATCATGGCTAAAGTTCATAGACATCTATTAGAGGGACACATGGCTGTCGATCGACGTTTCAGCATCCAGGAAACCAGAGGGCAAGACCCCTCGTCTTCTCAAGTCACTAAATCCTGGTATGCTAAACCCTGATGCACTTGTTTAGTGTGAATACATTTTTGCATTTTGGCATTTTGGCATCTGGGAAACCAAAGGGAAAGACCCCTCATCTTCGCAAGTCGTGAAATCATGATATGCGAAACCATGACACGCTCTATGGATGAGCCCTAGGTCACAGGACAGGGTCATGTGGTAGAAGGAGGAGTTCTGAAAGGATCTAGACCATCCATTGGAGGAGATGCATGGTGAGCAGTCAGAGTTTAGGGAAAGATCTGAAATCCTATGGGGCATTGGATTTTGTAGAACAATGAAGGGATTAAGACTGAGAGTCTTTGAACACCCTTAATCCTAGGAGGGATAGTGACCGTCAGATCCAGATCAACGAGGGTCGTTGATCTCATACACGAATTCCCCCATCGGAGTTTGAGGAATGGAGTGAACAGTGGTTCGGGTTGCTACATTTCGAGCCCTCGGTTACTAGAATCCCAATATGGCCAGAGCCATCAGATCAGAGGGAGATTCACAGTTGTCGATCTCATCGAAGGTAAGATTTAAGAATTCGGGGTTTGAAGAGTCAAAAGACTTGACTCTCTTGCATCGTTGAGTCATGAAATGTAAAAGGCACCTCTTGGCTTGGCCTATGGTCATAACCAATGATCACATGGAGGTGGATAAGGGAAGAGCTAGCCTACCCTAGGCCCCTGTAGGAATTCGAGGATTCTATCCCTTGAGGAAGAGTGAAAATTTTATTTTTGTCGTAGTGGATATGTGACAAATTGGTATCATAGCATGGTTACAACACTTGGCCTGCTTGGGCTCATGTATGAGTCGCGTAAGTAGATATTGTTATCTGCATTTTCTCTTTAAGGAGAAGAAATTCAAAATGAAACTATAATTTGGGAATTTCTATGGAATTCTAGGAAAGGAATTATATTGTTCCTTTGTCAAAATGATAACTACTCTTATAGGAGTAGGGATGCACTGATCAATATTACTGATAAGACATGAGTATGAATAACAGAGGTGGAATAAATTGTACTATGAAGCTGCACAAGCTAGAAAAAGGACATGAACTGAGTTGTTATGTTATAGTGTGACGATGGCTACCTACTAAAGAAGGTAGAGTCTCTTGCAATTGAGATGGCTAGTTAGGTAAGAATTAAGATCCTCATGAAGAACTCCTTCATGATTTATGAAATCTGGTAAGGAATGGTAGGATCCTTAGAAAGTTATAATTACTATATTATTAAAAGACTAAACCATGAGCATATAAATCCTCACGATTGAGAGGACTAATGAAAATATGTAGGGTCAGATTATCTGACCTATAATGGTTAGAATCGACAACAAGGATAATCTCTTTAAACAATATTAAGAGGAGTCCTTTGGGACTATTGCTAATTCCCAAGAGTGACCCTTGTTGGTTGTTCCCATAAAGAGAGGGTAACATTTGTATGAGTTATGATTATGAGATTAGTCTTGTAAGTAACTTAAAATCTTAGAAGAGATAGTGGGGAAATATTGTATGTCGAGTGTGCATATAGAGAACAAGGAGTGCATATAGAAACAAGCTTGTGTTAAAAACTTGAAAGTTCTAGAGGTTGAATTCCAGAAGAGTTGATGCCTAGTTTGTGGCTGGAAGTCATTGAAAATCTAAACGGACGATGGAATTCTCGGAGGGAGGAATACCGAAATTCCATGAACTAATAGATCTAGTAGATTGGTGGAGAAGATAAGGATGATAACCTCTCATTACTCATAAGCTCAGGAGGAATAGTAACTTTTAGATTGGAATCAACGAGAGTCGTTGATATAAAGCTTCGAGGTTTCAGCTATTGGGAAAATAGAAGTGAATACTTTCCCAAATTCATGCAAGGTAAATCATCGATTTGATCAGGACTGTGGATTGGTAGAGAGATCTAGACTGAGGGATCTAGGTTGTTGGACCCTTGTGGATCATAAGTTTGGGAAATAGTAGAGCGTTGTCCGTGGATTCACCGAAACATGGGATTCGGATTTGTGTCTAGGAGTTGACCCCAAGTTCTGAGCAAAGGGTCAAGCGAATAAAAGAGCTGAGAAAACTTTAGCCTCGGTCTTTCAGGTTTTCGGATTTCGGGGATCAAGGAACTAGAGTCCCTTGCAACAGAAATCCTGAAATCACAAAATGCGAAGCACCTTCTAGTTCGGATCGTGGTCACCGTCGATGGTCATGTGAGGAGAAGGCATGAACTAGTATGATGAATACTTAGCTGTGTTCAATTGTACTTGAGTGCATGAGTTTAATGCATTGTGAAGCTTCATAATAGGAAGCATGATATTAATATCGATAAGGTATGGATGCTATTAAACGTGAAAATAATGCACATGTATGATGTAAGAGTATAAGTATACTAGAGGCCCAATATGATTACCTTGATGAGTGAAACATGAAGCAAATATTTCTCTTGTCCAGATTAAATGAATACTATGGAGGCATAGCTGACTCCATTCTGGGGAATCATGAAAGTTCTGTTCCAAATAATAGCCTGAGGGGAATGTATTCCATTTCCTCAGGAAGTACCAATATAATTAGATGAAAGGGTAAATGAGCAAAGATGCTCTCTTGTCATAATAAGAGACAAATGATTACGCCTTTGAGCATCACATGAGAAGGATTGTGAATGAATCTGAATTGACTGATCTTAACAGTAAAGATGCATGTGGGCTGTAAATTATACCTATGGAAACTGCACACAGGCTTATGATTATGAGTATAGATAATTACATCGTGGATGTAAGTTAGCAAAAACCTAGAACATGTGCAGATGCATAATCTGGAATGCATACCAGAAAGGTATGTCTATGTCCCTTAAAGAATGCTTATTAACAGGCTAAAGCTAATTCGAGTGTGAGGCCATCACAAATAGTGATGGATGATATGCAACAAGGAATTTGCATACCGAACAGGTTCCCGGTGGAGGAACTATATAAGGAATTTGTCAGAGGAACAAAGTCACAACCCGAATAATTGTTGAAGGTTGGATAATGAGTTGCAAATCCTGTCTATATATAAGAATCCTGGACTACATTTTTAAAGTATCATGTAATTAATAGAAGACTAACAACTAAATGATAACCACTCTGAGGGTCGAATAATGATGAACAAGATGCATAGGTCTATGATCCATTATGAACAAAAAGTTGCTACTAAAGCATGCTGATGTATCCTAAGAGTTAGGATGAGCCTAACCAAGGAGGCTCAAGGAAAAGAGCATGAAGATCCCTATAGGGAGTAGAATTGCAAAAGAAGAGAAGAGATAGTGAGGCTTTAGAGATAACTCTGCTGGGCTGAAAAGTCCCAGGAGGTGTAGGAAAAGTTGGAATAAGGGGAGAGTCCTCAACTCTTTCCTCACTGAGTATTATGTTTTCCCTTGGATGAGAAAGTTGGTACACCAATAAAAATAAAAAGTTCTTGACACCATAAGTAATAAGGATTGTATTGTTGAAGATACAATCGAAATTTGTTTGTGTTGCACTTATGGAAACATTTGAGGATGTTTATGAATTCGAATGTTATGATACATGCATTTGGTTTAATATTATGACTAATGTAACTGTGTCTATGATGATGCATGTTGTGTAAAGAAATAAGATTGTAACTGTTGAGAAATATAGTTGCCAATAGTGAACAGCCTCAAGCAGAGGGTGACCATGGGAAGGTTGCGGTCAAAAGATTGTTGACAGGACTGTGAAAATCCCGCTAAAGCACTATTGATGAGGTAGAGATTAGAAAGAGAGTGCTAGCAGCCAAGAACTGATATAAAGATATTCGTGCCTATGTGGCACAAGGAATGAAGGGATTTGGTAAGAACCCCTTCTGAAATATTTTATTGTCTTAATGTTATGCATGAACTTTGAAAGGCAGTTGTATGTCTTGGATACCCAAGTAAGGTATGATTCAGGAAGGAGAACCTGAATAATGGAGGTATGAACCTCTGGAAGTAAACATTGTTTGTAACCATTGAGAGAATTCATGAACCGAAATGTCATGAATGCATTGACCAATCAAGGAGTTCTTAAAAGAATTCATGTGAAACTTTGAGTTCTGGTATACTGATAAGCATGGTCCTGTTGTAAGAATGAATGAAAATGAATAGGCCATGCGATGGAGAGGTTGGTTAAGTTCCAACACACCATGGCCAAGAACCTATCATAAAGTGTGACAAACTTGAAATCAATGCAAGGGTGCATTGGGTATGAATGTGGCCACAAATGTTGGTGCATTCATTAAAATCAATTGATATCTGAATCACATTTTGAAAATTTGGTAGGATGGAATGATGCATAGGTAAGGGATGATGTATCCTTTTGCTTTGAATCCTTTAATAGATGAAATGAATTGGACTGTTAGTATACTTGATTTTCAAAAAAGGTAATGTACACGAAAAACTAACAATTGTTTGGAAGTGTAAAGAATGAAATTGTAGGGAGGAAAGGGTATTGTATATGGAAGTGTTGTAAGTCCATAAGGAAAATCAATTTTCTGCTGAGCCAAACTGCAAGGAATGGTATTTCCTTTTTGAGAAAGTAATTTAATTGTTAAGTATGCACAATTCTGAAATTGTTGTGACGATGTCGTAAAGGTGCAATAAAAGGTATATGCATGGAAAAGCTAACAAGTTGTTTGGCTGACTGAAGTTGAAAGTGCAGGAAGAAAAGGGGTCTTGGATATGGTAGCATTGTAAGCCCATAAGGAAGGCCAATTGCCTACTGATCCAAACCGTTATGGGAAGGAAAGTCCCATAATTATGAATCTGGTTCCTGTGTGGAACAAATATGAAAACAATTCATGAGATTGGAAAATCTGTGGGTGACAAATTTGTAATAAAATTCTGAAAGTTAGAATTTATAATGATGTCTCATGAATTTTTTATACTTGTAATACAGGTGAGAAGAAAAGACATGTGTAAAAAGGACAGATGAGGGTTGTCAAAGTTGAAGATGATGAATATGGCTACTACTGAGCCATGAAAACCCTGTGATAAGCAATGATCGGCTGAAAGTTATTGTGTTGAGGTAACACAAACCAGAGGTATGCCTCGGCAGAGCAAGTCTGAGGGACGCCACGACTATATGACTTGATAGAGTCTCTAAAATTTTCCTGTGCGAGAAAACCTTGGTAGGGCAAGATGGATTGCCTGAGGGATTGTATAATAGTGAAGGGGATGCCTGAGCATGGGCCTGGAGGGTGAGTGACTGGAAGGAAGAGGAGACCTTAATAATTCTTTTAAACTATTGGGATCATGCACACAGTGGGTAGTTTCCCATGTGGAAAAACCTTGGAAAGGAAGATAAAATCATGATAGCTCTTGTGAACTATTGAATTGGAATCATGCACCCAATGGGTATGTCAAGGAAAGCGATGAGCATGGATAACAAAACTACCATGTGGATACAGATCCACAAACTGCATAGATAAGTATTGTGCTAAGATTATGAAAAATTCCTTTTGAATTTTGAACAACAGTAAGATGTTTTTGCACAAAATTGTGATTAATGTGCTTGTTGTCCAATAATTATTGAAGGAAGATGATGAAGACTAAGATCCTGAAAGAGGACCTTACCAAGGACGAAGGTCAAGACTTCTGAAATGGCTGAATGAGAAAGGCATGACAGGTGTTTTATGAGAAAGAACACCAAGGACGGTGTTCCTTTAAGGGGGAGGGAATTGTAACACCCTGTTTCCCCCAATTTGTAATTATTCATAAAATAGGAATTACCATGCTAATGCATGAGGACAATGTAAATGTATTATTGTTTGATTTTCCAATAACTGACTGTGGAGGTGAAGCCTTGAAAGTACTGGCCATGATATCACTAGAGGAAGAATTTGAAAACTATAAGAGAGGGTTCATTATGACAAATAGCCCCAAATATCCCTTGTTAAGGATGACAAACCTCCTTCGAATCCCAAGGAAAGAAATCAGTTAATGAAGAAAGGATTGGTGGTTGAACAATCAACCACCCCCATGAATGGAAACATGGGTTTCCAGCCTGAAGTACCGCAGTGACCTGCAGACCTGAGCTTCCTTCTGACAGAAGGAACAAGATAGGTCGACAAAACCTTCTAGGGTAAGGGGGATACACAAGGGAGAAGAGACAAGGGACAAAAAAGCGTAAGCTCGCAAGGGATATGCGTAGATCTCTCCAACAAGTCATGAACTAAAGGCTACAAGCTTGATACTGAGGAGCATTTGAGAAACCTCGCTGAGGCCATAACCGAGAGAGAAATCTCTGAGTTACGGAGAACAGGACCCAAACAGAAGCAGAAACAGAGGAAGAACCCTCAAGAAGTGTGAGAATTCCCCAGTGATATCATGGCTTGGCATGGGGGTGGCCAAAGTGCTAAGAATGAATGCCTTTGTGCCTATGTTTGGGTGGAAGGATGAACACCCACAGTCACTTGGTTGGCGACAACCTATAATAGATAAGAAATTTCCTACCCTGTGTAATTTAGCTGTAACTATGTATGAATTGGTTAAACTGCATATGCCTTCAGGAATGTGAATGAATGCTTAATAGATATATTGTATCCATTCTATTTTTTCTTGATTGTGTAACTAGGCTAGTAAGGAATTATATGGTTAGGAGATGATTTTACACTCGTAAATGCTTTCCAGAGTCACAAATTGTGTGTTCGTTGATCCTAGACATAATTTCATGTACGCATGCAAACCCTCCTAATCGTTTAGAGTCCCTTGGAGGATGAAGTTTGTTAAGCTCAGGAGAGGTAGTGCATATTGGCACAGGCTCTCTATGAGGCAAACCGAACCCAGAACTCCTCAAGTCCTAGACAAGCTCAAGAAGGATCGCACTGTTGTGTGCAAGAACCCTACATGGGGTGCAGAGGTCGAGAAACCCTTTGGAGGTTTCAGAGCATATGAAAGATAAAGAGTGATAGAGACTGTGATGAAATCAGATATGAACCATTTGTTCAATTCAAGGAAATAGAGGTGAGGATTTCCCCAAATTCCTAAAAGGTGAATTGTCAATTCGTAGGGGACAATCTGGACCATTGGAGCCTGCATCTAAACAACTAAAGAAGAGTGCGCAGGGGAATAGATATGAACCATTAGATCGAGCGTAGGGGACCAAAAACCGTTAGATATAGAAAATTCACACAAGGTTTAACCTGGTGCGTGCAGGAGAGAGAGAACTCATCAAATTCCTAAAAGCATCAGGATTGTTCATCCCAGAGGACGCGTGTCAAAGATCCACATCCATCGGGGATTTGGCATCGGGAAACGGGAGTGAAGACTCTTCCAAATTCTCGAAAAGGAGAAAACTGAGATTTGATCACAACCATTGATCATCCAAAAAAGATCACAACTGTTGATTGTGGCTAAAGGTTGCAGCCATCTATCAAAGAGACACGTGGCTGTCAGTCAGCATTTTGGCATCCAGGAAACCAGAGGGAAAGACCCCTCATCTTCGCAAGTCATGAAATTATGGTATGATAAACCCTGATGTGCCGGTTTAGTGTGAATAAGGTTCAGAGATTCGGCATCTAGGAAATCAGAGGGCAAGACCCCTCATCTTCGCAAGTCACAAAATCCGAGTATCAGAAACCTCGATGCACTCTGTGGATGAGCCCTAGGTCACAAGATAGGGTCATGTGGTAGAAGTAGGAGTCCTGAAAGGATCTGGACCATCCATCAGAGGAGACACATGGTGAGCAGTTAGAGTTTGGGGAAAGCTCTAAAATCTCGTGGGCCATTGGATCTTGTAGAAGAGAGAAAGGATTAAGACCGAGTGTCTTTCAACACCCTTAAGCTCAGGAGGGATAATGACCATAAGATCCATATCAATGAGGGTAATTGATATCATACATGAATTCCCCTATCGGAGTTCAGGGAATGGAGTGACCAATTGTTTGGGTCGTTGCATTTTGAACCCATGGTTATCGGAATCCCGATACAGCCAAGACCATCGGATCAGGGGGAGATTTACAACCATCGATCTCATCGAAGGTAAGATTTTAGAATTCAGGGTTTGAAGAGTCGAAAGACTTGACTCTCTTGCATTGTTGAGTCACAAAATGTAAAAGTGGCCTCTTGTCTTGGCCCACGGTCATAACCAATGATCACATGGAGGTGGATAAGGGAATAGCTAGCCTACGTTAGGCACCCGTAGGGATTTGGGGATTCTATCCCTTGAGGAAGAGCAAAAATTTTATTTTTTCAGTAGTGGGTATGTGACAACAAGAAGAAAATATATGCTGATAAGGGGAGAACTCACAGGAAATTTAAAGTGGGTGACCATGTATTTTTGAAAGTGAAAGTGAACAGAAGTTTCCTGAAGTTGGGAAACTCTTCAAAGTTGGCAGCTCGCTATTGTGGGCCATTTGAAATCCTAGAGAGGATTGGTCCAGTTGATAATATGATTACATTGCTTTCATATATGTCTGTTCATAATGTATTCCATGTATCATTGCTAAAGAAATATATGCCTGATTCTAATCATGTTATTTATTGGAATGTGATTTAGGTGGAGAAAGAAGGCACTTTTCAAGTGCATTTGGTACGCATTATGGACCAGAAAATCAAACAGTTCCAGAATCGAGCCATAAGGATTGTAAAGGTCCAATGGACCTGGTACGGTCCCAAGGATGCTACTTGGGAGCATGAGGATGCAATGCGAGTAGAATACCCGCATCGTTTTTAGGATTTTTTAAATTTTGGTTGTATATGGGTACATGATGCACTGAGGAAAATCCATAAATAAGGGGAGGGGATTGTAATATCCCTAGGCTGAACCCAATTGTAAATGTAAATGAAAATGTACTTAAAGTGGTGAGTTGTTTGACATTGTTTTGTATGCACATTTCATGGCATAGTGTGTGCATGTACTACACAGTAAAATGATGAAGTGTTCACATTCTAGGATACTGCGCACAACATCTTAAGTGCACGTGATTGTGAGGCCAATGAGCCTTTATGTATATGATATGTTTTATAGAATGGTGAGCCAGTTATTATAAGCTAGGATGCTTATGTTTTGATTAGGCCAGAGATCCTAGATGTTAAAGGCCACTGTGCCTATTTTTGTATATGTCTCATAATTAATATAAAATACATCGTTGCGCACAGAACAACCATGATAAGAGATATGGGGGACTAAAATACACTAGTTAGGGAAAGGGAGGGATAAAATTTAAGGAAAAGGTCTAAGCTAGGGAGCTTAAGCCAAAAAGGAATATTATATTAATATTTCTTAAATCATAAAGTATGGATAATTATTTTATCCTATGTTATAAAGTTGGGGACAAGTAGGCCAAAGTATCTCCCAACATGACAAGTGCCAAGTTGGGGACATGCATACATATTCTTGGGACTTAGTTCATTTCCTATAATATTTTCCATGATTCTTCCCAGCATTCACTCCATCGTTCAGTCATCCAGTCAATCACCCATGAGTATTCACACACCATTGAGCTATCCTTCGTACCATCATCACAGTACATAAACCTATGTCCATAGCCATTTTTTATGTTCATGTAGATGGTTATCTTGGGAGATGGACTGAAGAAGTGGGTTGTCAGGCCCATGGGTTATTGAAGAGGCGGGTTATCACGCCCATGAGCTATTTATATCTAGGTGAGATAATTTTGGGGAGTTGATTTCTTGAAGGTGTTGAACTACAACTATAGTGCTCTGAGACTTCCTATACAGCCTATTGCTGAAGCCCAAAAAGGAAGTGGGGCAACCGAAGGACAATTGAGTAGAGAAGGGCACACTTTTGGGGGTGGGACAGGCATGTGGGGAATGAGGGTTTGAGTTGGTACATGTGATGGAGTCTTTCCTATTGTCTATGAGCCTTTAGCTTGGTTAGGAATCCCTTTACCCAGGTGGAATTTAGTCCCAGCTTGGGGGTGACTCACTGTTGAAAGTGATCAACAATGTGGTCTAAGGCTGGGAGGTTCGTGGAAGGTCTACATGCAGTTGGTGACATTCTTACCAAGATAAGTGTCATTTTTTTGATAAATTTACATGCTACATTGTTATTTATGTGTGTGTTTTTATGGGTTATCATATGTGTGGTTATAACTCTATTTATGTTTATGGGTATTGCCTGTATATGTTGCATGTATACGTTTACTGTTATTTTATTGTGAATCTGTGTATTTATAGATGTATTTGTATGTTTAAGTTTTATACATAAATGATTCCACAAGAGTTATGTGTGTATACAATTTAATTGCATGCAACTAAAAAAATTTATGTGGCATAGCTTAGTTAGATGTTGGGTATGTTATAGTACATTGCACAGAGAGAACATAAAGAGTTCTCTGGAGTAGCGTGGCCTGACATGGATGGTTGGGGATGTTACATTTAAGGAGCTAATTAATACCCGATCCCACATTAGTCGCTACCACGTGCACCAATCGAAACAACATTTTTGAAATCGCTAATAGACCACCTCACCACCCA
>JZKD02S1923230.1:57160-71806 GCA_000966675.3 Picea glauca
ATGCTTTGAGCAGGAAATGTTTGCTTATGCAGGAACTTAGAGTCAAAACTTTGGGTTTTGATAATCTCAAAGAAATGTACAAAGATGATCCATATTTTAAAGAGGTGTATGAGGCATCTGAGAATCCAATTCTCAGGGACAGGAACCAATGGACTGAATATATTATCCAGGATGGATTATTATTCAGAGGAAATCAATTATGTATTCCAAAATTCTCCATGAGGGAGAATCTGTTGAAAGAAAAACATAGTGGAGGATTGGCCAGACATTTCAGTCATGACAAAACATTCTCGAAATTAAATGGCTCATATTTTTTGCTAGGGATGAGGACAGATGTCAAAATATTTGTGGATAGATGTAGAATTTGTTAGCACACAAAGGGAAAAAGGTAGAACATAGGGTTATACCAGCCATTACCCATACCAAAGAGGTCATGGGATGTAGTGAACATGGATTTTATACTGGGGCTGCCAAGAATGAAAAGAGGGTTTGATACAATCTTTGTTGTGGTAGATAGATTTTCAAAGATGGCACATTTCATACCATGCCAAAAAACCAGCGACGCAACTCATATTGTGAACCTTTTTTTCAAAGAAGTCGTCAGACTTCACAGTTTTCCAAGGAGTATTGTTTCAGATCAGGACACCAAGTTCGTCGAACATTTATGGAGGACTTTATGGAAGAAGCTAGGGACAAATTTGTCATTTAGATCATATTTTCATCCTCAGATGGATGGGAAAACAGAAGTTACAAATAGAAGCTTGGGAGATTTACTGAGGTGCTTAGTGACTGAACACCACAGTTAGTGGGATCACATTTTGCCACAGGTAGAATTTTCTTATAATGATTCAATCAATAGAAGCATAGGGAAGAGTCCATTCCAAATTGTATATGGAATGAAGCCAAGGGGAGTTTCTGAATTAAAATATATGGAACAAACTAAATTTAGAAGTGCTAGTGCAGAGGATTTTGCAAAGGCAATGAAGGAACTTCACAGCCAAGTGAACGAACATTTGCAAAAATTGAGTCAAGAGTATAAACACAGAGTAGATCAACACAGGCGAGAACTTCATTTTGAAGTTGGTGCTCTGATTCTTGCACATCTGAGGAAAGAAAGGTTCCCAAGGGGAACATATAACAAACTAAAAATGAAGAAGATTGGACCATGCAAGATCGTAAATAAATTCGGGGAAAATGCATACGAGATTGAATTACTCGATGGGATCAGAATTTCACCGATATTCAACATCTCAGATTTGTACCCTTACAAAGCTGAAGAAGTAGGGGTAGAGAATGAATAGACAGAAGTTCAGTGGACCAAACAAATTCTTGTAGTTGCAAAGCTACAGATGGAAAGTATAATTCATAAGAGGGTCATCAGGAAGACCAAGAGGAAAGAGTATTTTGAATACTTGGTCAAATGGAAGGGACACCTAGTTGAAGATGCCAGTTGGGAGGATGAAGCAAAAATTTAGAAGCATGGATAGACCATGCAAGAGCTCATGAATAGGATTTCATGAAAATTTTCAAGCAAGGGAGTACAACTGATCCAAACCCCCAACCCTCAAGTCAGAGACTGCACAGGATCTTTCAATTTCGGCCCCCTTAGAGTTTGACTGGCTCTTTTATTTCCTCTCAGAAATTATTCACACACACAACAGTAGTGTTTTTCCACAGGTCCTTATGAGTATTCCCATGTGAACCAACACAAGAACCACTCAACTCCCCTGACCACAATAAAATGATCGTGCCCTTTTTCCTTATCAAAACTTTCCTTTTCTTTCCTTTTTGGGATTTTAGGTTTCGTGATTTCGTGAATCTCATGGTCGAGGTTCTTGACCTTTCCACCTTCCGAAACCTGAAATGTCAATTTTCCCGAAATGCTTGACTGTGTCCTCCTACATATCTATATCGCGTTTTTGCGACTTCGGGAGTTCCGGAACAAGGAATCTCGACCTCTTGTCTTCACAACTGGCGAAATTCCGAAACCCAAAAAGTTTAGCAAAAGACTGGCTTCTATCGAAACCTTTAACCTTTTCAGGGTTCTAGACTTCGTGATTTCGTGAGTCTTGATTTAAGTCTTTCAGCTCCCTAACCTCCACAAACCCCGAACTCCGAAATGTCAAATTTCTGAAACCCCACTTCACACTATTTCGTGTTTCACAATTTCAAAATTCTAAATGGAAGGGCCCAAGCTCTTTATCCTCGGGACTTCTGGTATTCTGAACCCGAATTACTGAAATAATCCTATGCTCCAGTAGATCATGATCAATGGTCTACACTGAATCCTGTTACCAGAGATATGTATTCTCCCTCCTTATCCACCTTGTAACTTCTCTAGATCTTATGATTGTCGTGATTTCAGGAGTCCTCCTTGGAGAATTTCGGTCGTTCAATTTCTTCCTTGACAACTCCTTTGAAATGAACCAGTATTATTATACTGGTGCCCAGATTTTATGAAGTGACTTCGACTTCCCCCCCCCCCTTGAACACTTCAAAGGCGTTAACCCTTCTGATATTTTCTCTAGGAAAATTTTGGGTCATAAAAGAACTCCGACGCACACTCCTAGTGGCAATCTATCAAATACTTCTGGGTATTTGGTCCCTTCGACTCTGTGCTTCCTGGACAACAGTAGTCCTTCAATCCTTTAACCTTAGTTGATAATTTCTAAGGTCTCGACCAACCTACGCACACCTTGCACGACTTCTATGCTTTTCTTGCACTTCTGTTGAAATGAGAACAACGGTGCCTCTCCTGAGCTTTCAGAGATAAACTCTAAACTTTTGTCTCGCACTCCTTGCGGAGGTTTCACTACACTCCTTGTAGGAAATTTTCTCACTCAAGAAGAGAAACAATTTGAAACTCATTTTCTTTCTTCTCTCAAAATTCAAACATTCAACATGGAAATATACATTCACACACAACATAATAAAAAATGCATGACAGATAGAGTAAGAAAATGTAAGCAGACCATTCAACATGTATACACAGAAAACATCATAACACCATGAGTCTAAATCAAAGCTTCATATATTAATTCAAAACTTCTGGACATGGGTTCTTCTCTCCAAATCTCTGCTACAACTCTCCTCTTCTCTATGCTAATGTGCTTAATGATCTAATTTTGCTTGATACAATGATACAAAGATGAGGGTGTCTATAGTCGTTTTCCCTCCTCTTCTTGTAAACTGTCTAATCTCTAATTAAAACCTACCTGCATTCATTAACTATGCACAAATGACTCTACCTCCTATAGATGAGAGCGAATCGTTCATGATCTGTTTACAATATGCAAGTACACTTCCCTTTAACCATTACATTAATACTTCAAAAACATTTTCAAAACATGTAAAATGTGTGTTTCACTTTCCAGCTATCTTCTTCCTTCATGCTCGCTTGGTTGGTTGCTTGTGATGCTCCTGCATCACCCACCTGGCAGAGCTATATAGAGTTATAAGTAACTTTTCTTCTCTATGAAATCGATAAAGAGTTCTTCCTGTGCACTCCTTGCATTTATTCTGATGAAGGTTCAATGATATCCCTCCTAAGCTTTCCCTTGAGGTTAAACCCCTGTCAACACATTCTTTGTGGAATGTGTGCACTCCTTGCACCTTGCACTCAAAAACTCAAAGACAAGAAACAATTTAAACTCATATAATACTTCACCATTTACGCATTCAAAACATGAAAATGCATAAAAACATATAAAACATACATAAACACACGATATGCAGGAAAAACATCTTTTCTATTATCTATGTGTGTCTATACAGATAATTACAAGAACTGAACTATAACAAAGTCCCCACCCCCTCTTTCTCTCTCTCTCATAACTTCTAAGACCTCCTAAGGCCTCTCTACCTATACCTCTCTATCATCCTCTTCCTATCCACCTTCTGAAATATGATACAATATCTCCTTACAAAATAAGGTCTTTGCGAGCTCATCCTCTCTAACCTAACCTCATCTATTACATTGAAGTTTCATAATATTTACCCAAACTTGACTACGGTCTAGGTCTGCTACAAGAAACCCTTTAAGGTAATCCAACCACTACTTGTACAAAGGCATGGCCTGGAATTTACAACCTTACAACACGATAATCCGTATAGGATTATTTCAAATTTAAAAATGGGAGGTTTAATGCCTCTTCCTTTCTCCATTGCATGTTTGTGTGTTGGCATGCTGGTGCATTTTCTGAGGTGTAGCGATGCTCCTACATCATATAATCAGTGAAGCAGTTGTAAATAATTTGGGACTTGAAACTAAGACACATCCTAGACCTTGTCCATTGGGATGGATATGTGGTGATAATAATTTTCAAGTAACCAAACAATGTAAAATTAAGTTTGCAATCACTTTTAATTATGTTGATGAAGTAGAGCTTGATATAGTGCCACTAGAAATATGTGTAATTGTCTTGGGAAGCCCATACCTTTATGATAGAAAAGCCATATTCTACAGGGAGGAAAATAAATATTGCTTCAAGAAGGATGGGAAAGAGTACATTGTCTGTGCTCATCACATGAAAACTAACAGATATTTTGCAGCTATAGGGAAGTTAAAAAGAATGGTAAATGCAAGGAAAAGTTTAACACTCATGTTTGTAAAAAAAACATGAAGTTATTGATGCTAAACATGATATCATTCAATATGTTTTGAACAATCATAAAGTGCCACTAGAGGTACAACATGAGGTTCAACTACATACTTTGATTATTGTTCCTGTGCAGAAGGGGAAGTATGTTTTGTCATTTTCATTTGCATACTCAGTATTGTTGTTTAGTTTTATTCTATTCAGTGATGTATGTATGAAAAATGAGAAAAAGAATGTAGATGATTGTGCGATAAATGAGATGATTACTTTGATAAACAATCTTATCTCAGTTTTTATTTTTGTTGTGATTAGTCAAGTGATCATTGTCCTAGTAGAAAGGATGGATGATACAAGAAAAGTGTGGAGGTAATACCCTCATTTCTTACCCGAGTAAAAGAATACTTTTGGTGGTCCAAAAGATTCCAAGTGGGGAGGAATGATCCAGGAGGCTCCCTAGGTCCAAAAAATGCTCAAAAATCAAAGTTTTCGGAATTGAATGAAACCAATTCCATTGTGACCGGCTCGTCATGCTAATTTTGGCCATATATTTAATTTCTCAAATGGGATTCGTATGCAAGAGTTATCACACTCTGATAAGATTCTTAAGCAACTAAAAAGTCAAAGTCAAACTGGAAAAAAGTCAATGTTGATGTCAGCATGACATCACCAAATCTATTTAATGAAATTGACATGGCAAAGGCAGGTGATGACATGTGGCATCATAGCTGACTGGGAAATATATTGCAAGTGTGGACCAATGCAGTGTGGACACGTGGCATGTGGTTGGTCAAATGTGGTGGTTCCATGTGGCCTAGGCATGGGAAGACATGTGCCACCCAGTCAACAGTCAAAGTGGAAAGTTCAAAATGTTTGGAGGTCCATGGTTTTTGAACCCACGACCTATGTCCAAGCCAACGCCTTGAGGAATGTTCCTACACCAAAGCGCCCCATGTGTTACTTGATATATGAAACACATTTTAATTTATTTAATTCACAATGTGTTATAAGGTGATAGAAAGGGGGGGCTGGGGATAAGCCCCAGCCCATGGTTATGTATACATATGACCACCAATCAACAAGGGTTTGATGCTTTAACATAACCACCCATCCACCATACAACCATTGGTTCTGGGGTGTTCCCATAAATCCAATATCTAGCGCTCTTTCGGGGGGCTAAATGTAGAATGGACACGTTTTAAGGGACGCGGTATAATGGGAACAATATTATCCTCTCGTTTCTTGACAAGTGCTTTCCCTTTCTTAATGGCCCTGCTCCCATATGACAATGGGCTATGATCGTGGGCCCGACTCCCAGGCGCATCTTGATTTTTCATTTTGCGAACTCACATTGTGCTCCATGCTCAAAACTCCGAGTCACAAAATCACGACCTCTTGGATCAGGCACCACCCATCCCCTTTGATTGGATGACCCAGAAGAATATCGACATTTTGGGTCCTCAGGCCATCAACATTTCTCACTTGAGATTTTATGAAACAACTTTCTCCATGTGGATCCTGTGCCACATGTCCTTCTGAAATAGACGGCCCAAATCATTTCGTGACTTCACGTTTCGTGAGTTCTCGTGAATCTTCCCTTTGAATTCTCCATATTGTGAGTCAGTGAAATGCTAATCTTGCATAATGTGTCCTTCCTAGGATCAACAACCAAGATTGGCCTCGAAATTTCAGAACTCTATTTGACACTATACTTTGTGTAATTATATGATCACAATCACCCGATGGTCATAAATCTAGCCTGCCTGGTGGATCTCCATCATTGAAAGTTGATCTTGCTCACTTGCTTGATTTGATTCTATATCAGACCACTCTAAGAATTGTGCTTGTTCTTATGGCCATGGCCTCTGTAAATAAATACTTGGATGACAGAGATTGGGTCTGCAAACGGAGGAGAGACAGGAAAAACTATAGACTTAGGAAAAGACCCCAAATTCAGAAGACTCTAAAAATTTTATGTGATAACATGAGGTTTATCCCAAGCTCAGCCTTCATCAGTAGTTATTCCTTCTCCCCTTTGTTACCTAGTGATGCAAACCCCCTACCTCAGCAGGGTCCACTGACCTCCCGGTCTCTGGATCGATGTTCTTCTGAGCCGAAATGGCTCTTCAGGATCCTGCTGGAACCACCCTTGAATCGAATCCATAGGTCCTTTACGAAGACCCACCCTGCACAACTTAACACTAGGCATGAGCCTTACACCTCTATATGACCACAACTAGGCCTTTTGCTGTAAGTGCTTTCTCGCAGCTCACGAGCTCATGGATCGAAGACCCTCAACTCCTCTTTCTCCAAACACCGATACTCGAGATGTGATGGGGTATGGATCCTTCCTTGACAATGCCCTCCACACGTAACCATTGGCTAGGGATAAGTACTAGCACCTCTTCACAACTCGCGACTTCTTGAGTTGGAGTGTTGAACTTTGGCACTCTCCCTTTGCAAAACCCTGAGAGGCGATGGTTGACTTCCTTTTCGCACTTCTCGCAACTCGCAATCTCATGAGTTGGAGTGTTGAGCCTTCCTTCTCCTCTTTCACGAATCCATGAGATGCGATTGTCAATGATAGGTAGACTCCTTCCCCAAGGTGACAGGTGTCCTCCACCTGTCACCCCTTCCATCTTTCTCTCACACTCTACATTGCACCACCTGTCGAATATGTGGCCCACCTATCAGATGTGCCATGTGTTCGCACAAGCCTCAACTCTCGTCACTTCACAACTTCTATAGTCGAAAGGAATTTATATCAACCTCTGAACCCCTAAGTGCATGATATGGTGAAGGTACTGATCCAACGGTCTTCCTATGACCTAGATCCAACGGCTGTCTTTGCTCCTCGCTACTTGAAGCTTCATGTAATCAAGAGTTTGATCTATCCTCTCCAAACTCTCGAACCTCTGATACACGATGTATCGAGACGCCAGATCTCACGGCTCTCCTTCCTCCTCGATCAACGGTTCATATCACATCGCAATCTCGCAACTTGGAACTTTGTAGAGAAAAGGCCTCCACCTCCCAGCTCATGATACCTGAATCCACAATATGACCCAGATCTTTTCCACCTGTCCTCCAAAATGGACGATCTTGAAGCTTTTGGGATTCCGTGGGTCAAGAGTCCTGACTCTTGCCCTTTGTGTCTCTCTATAGCTGATATGCCAAAATAGGCCTTTTGTTCCCCTTCTTCACATACGAGGGTTAAACCTCATGCAGCTTCTTATGGATCTAACGGTTCATGACAACTCGACACTTCCCCACGAAGTGTCTTCACTGTCCGTTTCAGCTGCTCTCATGCACAACCAACCCAGAGTTTAAACTCTATGCACCTTCCTCCGAATCCAACGGTGGTCGGCTATCTACATGAGATCTGATGGTTCAGATCTGTCTTCCTCGCGCGTTCTCCTCCTGAACCTTCTTGGCTTTCTAACTTAGAATATTTCTAAGTCTCGAAGGTCTCAGCCCTCAATTCTTCCTCTTGCGATTTCGATTCCTTCAAGTCTCATCTACGTTAGAGAAATGATCCACCTCTTGAGATTTTGAATTTTAAATAAGTTCACCCTGAGCACACTCCTTGTTTTGTTGCTCTTGAGCTTAATAACATCCGAAAAGTCCTTATTCACATGCTCCTTGTGCTGTTGAGTATCAGATAACTCAATCCGATGTATTTCTTGCAAAGAAATGCTTCACGCCCTCCTGGCATTCTTCTACTCAATGCACACCTTCCAGAGCCTTTCTTCACAGAGTGTTCAGTAACTCTATAAGTGCCTTCTTCTTAACACTTCTCTTTTCTCATAACTCAAAATAGAGTCCTCTGGTGCAGTCTATGCACTCGCTCAATGCCCTCCTGGTAGAGCTTTATAGAACCTTCGATAGTTTTTTTTCTTCTCTGTGCCTACCTTCGCATAGTTCCCCCTTCAGAGTATTTAGTAACACTGATGCTTCTTTTGAGTCTGTGAATTCCCCTAGTGTGCACTCCTTTCACGTTCTTTCTGACTCCGCATAGTTCAGATGCACACTCTTTGTGCTGGCTCCAGAACTTCCAGTGCTCTATTGTGCACTCCTTGCATAGCCTAAAGAACCCAGATAGAAATTGACAAACTCACAAACAGATAGTAAAATCTA
Source organism: Picea glauca (assembly GCA_000966675.3). NCBI lineage: Eukaryota > Viridiplantae > Streptophyta > Pinopsida > Pinales > Pinaceae > Picea > Picea glauca. The sequence continues at coordinate 65,893 of JZKD02S1923230.1, forward strand.
TCTATAACATGTATCTACAGCATGCAAATTACATTCAAATGCTTAACCATGTGCAGACAATCCATGGGCAGGAAAAATTGCTCTTGTATTCATCTCCAAATGTCTATACAAATGTTTACAAATGTTGGACTGTAACACGGCCCAGCTCGAGACCTCTCTACCTAAGAACTCCTCTCTCTTTGGGAACTCCTTTCCTATCTCTCTACTCTAATCCTCTAGCCTAATTACAAAAGATGGCTCTCTTGAGCTTATCCTCATCCACCACATCCGTGTTATCTCTATCTCAGAGTGGCTCCTACCTCTATGGTTACATTACCCCAAAGGGAAGTCATAGACCTGACTGATCTAGACTTAGCTGCAGGTAACCATTAAAGGAAACCTCAACCACTGCCTATACAAAGGTGCAACTTGGCATTAAAATCCTTACAACACAAATCCCCAAATGGGATTCAATTTCAAAATTTTGAAAAAATGAGAGGGCTATGCCTCTCTCTTCCATGAAGGTGCCCAAGATGAGCTAGCTAGTTGGTGCTTTGCTGAGTTGGAGTGATGCTCTTGCATCATACTCTTTAGCTATAAAAATCATGATGTCCTGATCATGAGCTCCTCTTCTCTGGTGTTGAAATCCACCTGGATCCCAAACTTTCCCTTGGAGTTGTACTTCTGCTCCTTTCCAACTATGTTGTTGTTGTTGTTGCTGCTTCTTCTACACTGCTACTCTTGTAGGCTTCCTTCTACTCAGCTTTCCTTTGTTGACTACTTCTTGTGCTGACCTCAACATCAACCTCCTAATCTCCTCAGTCACCCTATCTAGCTGCTCCAGTGGCTGGCTCTTTGTATGCAGTCTTCTCTGCTGCACTTTTGTCTCCTCAATGGGCATATTTGCTCGACCTCCGATGCTATCTTTATTTCCCTTTGTGGCACTGAGTGGCCACTCTACTGCAAACTCTAGCTCTGTAGTCTTCTCACTAAACTATTGTTCAACTTCTTCCTGTGGTGGTTCTTCTCCACTACCTTCTTCCAACTTAGCCTATTGGATGTGTAAGATTTGCACCATCACCCTTCTCTCTAGGGCTTCCAATTCATCATACAGATCATAAAAGTCCATCCTGTTTTCTTCCTCTTCTGCTGCAGGCTCTAGTACTGCAGTTGTTTCTATTCTAACTTACTGGTTGAAAATTTTGAGCCTTTCTTCTGAATTCTCTTTTCCTTCTGCTGGGGTAGACATCAGTTTCTGCTCCATTTCCTCCTCTATAATAGTGACTGTTGGCTATCTGTCTTCTGTTGCTGCATCCCCAAAACATGGTCTTGCCTCAATCGGGATATCTAGTAGAAATACTTGAATTCACCCAATCATCAGAATGATCTTCTAATCCTCCTCTTGGATGGTGCAAGTTTTTAACTTGTCATCATCTTAATTCACATGGTCTACAAAACCACATGAATCTTTACTTATCAACCCTCCTTGCTGATTTAAACTCTCCTCTGAGTTCATGAGACTTTCAGATAGTCTCATCTCTTTCCCCTTGCCCACCTGGAAATTTGGTAATTTTCTGCTGCCCACTTGGCAATCTATGAGATCGTCCAATCCCATATCATTGCCCACTTGGAAATATGAACTTTTACCACTACCCCCCTGGCAGTATGCGAGACCTTATGCTGATCTCTTCCCATTGCCCACTTGACAACTAGAAAGTTCACTTCTGCCCACCTGGTAGTTTATGAGATTCTCTACTAATCTCATACCATTGCCCACCTGGAAATATGAATTTCCATGGCTATCCTCCTAATAGTCTATGAGATCCTCCAATGATCTCATTTCATTGCCCACCTAGAAATTGGGAAATTCATCTCTGTCCTCCTGGCATTTTATGAGACCTGAAACTGATCTCTCTTCCTCATCACTGAGGTTGTCTCCAACTTCTAGCTCACAGATGCAAACCAACTCTATGTCACTAAGGCTTTCAACATACTTCAGCCACTTTTTCAACAACCTTTGTTGTCTTTTGACCAACAACTCCTTGACTGACCACTTCACCTTCTTTTTCATGGGCCATTCATATACCCATTGTGATTTTCCATTTTGTTGCACCCATAGTGAAATCTCCTCCATCCTCACTCTCATCTCAGTGAGCTCTTTATCCATCTCTGCTTTACTCATCTGCTGGTGGTCTCCTCTTCCACCCCGCTCATGGCCTTCAGTAGCCATCTTCCTATTCTTGTCTGCCCTCCTGGAAAAATTGTTGTTGTCACTCTACAACTGAGAGCAGCTCCATGTCCTCCTGCATCTCCCCTAGATGTATATCATTTGTTTCACACCTTGTAACAATCACCACATAGCTTTAACACCCTACCTTCTTTCTCTATCTCCTTCGCCTGAAATCTACAGACAAAAATATCAGCTCTAATACCACATGATGGTATCAGACTGTATCCCTTCACAGTCCTCCTCTTTTCTATGATATGCAAACAAAAAAAATCTCTTGGCTCTGATACCACATGATGTAGACCCCCTACCTCAGCAATGTCCACTGACCTCCCGGTCTCTGGATCGATGTTCTTTTGAGCCGAAATGGCTCTTCAGGATCTTGCTGGAACCCCCCTTGAATTGAATCCACAGGTCCTTCATGAAGACTCACCCTGCACAACTTAACACCATCCATAAGCCTTACACCTCCATATGACCACAAATGGGCCTTTTATTGCAAGTGCTTTCTCGTAGCTCACCAGTTCATGGGTCGAAGACCCTTGACTCCTCTTTCTCCAAATGATGATACCTAAGATGCAATGGGGTATGGCTCCTTCCTTGACAACACCCTCCATGCATAACTGTCAGCTAGGGCTAAGTACTAGCACCTCTTCACAACTCATGACTTTGCGAGTTAGAGTGTTGAACTTTGGCACTCTCCCTTTGTGAAACCCTGAGAGGCAATCGTTGACTTCCTTTTCACACTTCTTGCAACTCGCAATATCGTGATTTGGAGTGTTGATCCTTCTTGCTCCTATTTCACGAATCCATGAGATGTGATGGTCAACGATATGTAGACTCTTTCCCTAAGGTGACGCATTTCCTCTACCTATCAGCCCTTCTATCTTTCTCTGGTGCTCTACATTGTGCCACCTGTCAACTATGTGGCCCACCTATCAGAAGTGCCATGTGTTCGCACGAGCCTCAACTCTCAACACTTCATGACTTCTACAGTTGAAAGGAATTTCTCTCAACCTATGAACCCATGAGTGCATGATCTAGCGAAGGTTCTGATCCAGTAGTCTTCCTGTGACCTGGATCCAATGACTGTCTTTCCTCCTCGCTACTCGGAGCTTCGCACAATCAAGAGTTTGATCTTTCCTCTCCAAACTCCTGAACCTCCAATACGTGATGTATCAAGATGCCAGATCTCATGGCTCTCCTTCCTCCTCTATCAATGGTTCAGATCACATCATGATCTCATGACTCATAACTTTGTAGATAAAAGGCCTCCGCCTCCCAGCTCACGATACCCGAATCCGCGATATGACCCAAATCTCTGCCACTTATCCTTCAAAATGGACGTTCCTGATGCGTTTGGGATTTTGTGGGTCAAGAGTCTTGACTCTTTCCCTTTATGTCTATCGGTAGTTGAAATGTTGAAATAGGCCTTTCGTTCCCCTTCTTCACATACAAGGGTTAAACCTCGTGTGGCTTCTTCTGGATCTGACGGTTCACGACAACTCATTACGTCCCCACGAAGTGTCTCCACCATCCATTTCAGCTGCTCTCCTACACGACCAACCCAGAGGTTAAACTCTATGCACCTTTCTCTAGATCCAATGGTGGTCAGCTATCTGCATGAGATCTGATGGTTCAGATTTGTCTTCCTCACGTGCTCTCCTCCTGAACCTTCTTCGCTTTCGAAGTTAGAAGATTTCTAAGTCTCAAAGGTATCAGCCCACGATTCTTCCTCTTGCGAGTCTGATTCCTTCAGGTCTCATCTACGTTAGAGAAACACTCCACCTCCTGAGCTTTTGAATTTGATATAAGTTCACTCTAAGTGCACTCCTTGCACTATTCCTCCTGAGCTTAAGAACTTCCAACAAGTCCTTATTCGCACACTCCTTGTGCTGTTGAGTTTCAGATAACTCAATCCGAAGTATTTATTGCAAATAAATGCTTCATGCCCTCCTAGAATTCTTCTTTTCAATGCACACCTTACAGATCCTTTCTTCACAGAGTGTTCAGTAACTCTGTATGTTCCTTCTTCTTGCAACTTCTCTTTTCTCAAAACTCAAAATAGAGTCCTCTGGTGCACTCTATGCACTCGCTCAATGCCCTCCTGATAGAGCTTTACAAAACCTTTGATAGTTTTGTTTCTTCTCTGTGCTTACCTTCACAAATTTCCTCCTTCAGAGTATTCAGTAATTCTGAGGCTTCCTTTGAGTATATGAATTCCCCTGGTGTGCACTCCTTGCATGTTCTTTCTGATTCCGTAGAGTTCAGATGTGCACTCTTTGCGCTGGCTCTAGAAATTCTAGTGTTTTGTTGTGCACTCCTTGCATATCCTAAAGAACCTAGACAGAAATAAAAAAACTCACAAACATATAGAAAAATATATCTATAACACATATCTACAACATGCAAATTACATTCAAATGCTTAACCATGTGCAGAAAATTCACGGGCAAGAAAAACTGCTCTTGTATTCATCTCCAAATGTCTATACAAATGTTTACAAATGCTGGACTATAAAAAGTCTTAGCTCTATCTCTCAAGACCTCTCTATCTGAGAACTCCTCTCTTTCTGGGAACTCCTTTCCTATCTCTCTACTCTAATCCTCTAGCCTAATTACAAAAGAGGGCTCTCTTGAGCTTATCCTCATCCACCACCTCTGTGCTATCGCTATCTCAGAGTGGCTCCTACCTCTACGGTTACATTACCTCAAAGGGAAGTCATAGACCTAACTGATCTGGACTTAGTTGTAGGTAAACATTAAAGGAAACCTCAACCACTACCTATATAAAGATGCGGCTTGGCATTAAAATCCTTACAACACAAATCCCCAAATGGGATTCGATTTCAAAATTTTGAAAAAATGAGAGGGCTGCGCCTCTCTCTTCCATGAAGGAACACAGGATGAGCTAGCTAGTTGGTGCTTTTTTGAGTTGGAGTGATGCTCCTGCATCACCTAGTTGGTTTATACCAACACATATCTTGTATCAGACCCACCTATAAGAGAAAAACACAAAAAAGAGAATGTTCAAACTGAAGGAGGATTTTTAGCGAGAAGATATATTGTAGATCACTATGTAAATCCCATTGATTAATTGGTCAGATCACATAACTCTAGAGAACCATTCCATGATTAAATGTTGTAGATTCTAATTAGTCCTCAGTGGCAGGTTTGGTTCCTATTATTGAGTTAAAGAGATTTAGGACCCATCAACACAACACAAGTGCCATAGGTACAATAGAAATAGGTAGAGGCAACACAGGGAACTACATCAAGTGCTACTCCACAAGAGCAAGGCCAAACTAAGAGGCTAGGCATTCAGATGAGAGGTTCACACAAGAATTCAAATGCACACAAAACACCCCCATAATACATGGTCACTGAGGATGATGAAGACATGGTGGCCCAAATGATCCAGGATTGCGCAATCGAGGATTTCAAGAATGTTGCATGCCAAAGGGAAGGAATTGAAGAAGAGATGACACACATACAACAAATCCTCATGTAGATTAGGGAAGCATAGACAATTGACAACAACATAGAAATGGGTTCATCAACATCACAGATGCGAGGTGAAGTTGGATCAAGTGAGAAGGACATGATCTAGATGACAACAAAACCAATATCAACATTTCACGTCACACCTAGCATGCTGCGCATATATGAAATCATGGGAAAAACACCCCTTAAGGACTTGGATAAAATA
>JZKD02S1923263.1:19426-44772 GCA_000966675.3 Picea glauca
AGCTTGCTAAACAGAGGTTGTATCCTCATTATGAGTTGGTGCTCATATGTATGATAATGTAAATAATGTAATTATTACTTATCATATAAAGAAAAAGAGGTTTTTACCCTGTATGTGTTTCCTTGGAAAATATCTATCTTTGTGTTTCTCATATAAGTGACTGATGTTGAATGTGCCTATGTTTATTTCTATGCATTATTGTGATCATCATTCAGTGTTCCTGCAAAGAGTTTTAAAAGAAGCATAATTTTTTAAGCTCAGTAACAACTGATTCACCCCCCCCCCCCTCTCAGTTGTCCAACAGAGGGCTCTCCTTTCCCTTGGGTTTAGGTTTTTTGGGCAAGTCCTATGATGCAGGATATAAGTCAGTTTCTCATACAAAGACTCTTGCCCTGGGGAGACGTATGAAGCTTCACCACACCATAATGCCAATTCGTTCTCCCATCTGGGGTCTTCATTTACTTGGTCCTGGGCTTCAACTGCCAATTTTTATAACCCTTGTCCTTTAACAAGTTTAGCAGGTTTTATATCTAGATCAAATTCTTGGACTACTTCCATTCAGTTTCCTCTTCTCTCCCCCATTTCTTGTTGAGTGAATAGGTATTGGAATGCAGGGTGGGGCACAATGATTTTGGTATGGTTCTTAAGGATGTAATATCTGAAGTGTTTTGTTGCCTTGTATACCGCATAATCCTACTTGTCTATAGCATAATACTACTTGTCTATAGAATAATCCTACTTGTCTATAGCAGGGTAATTTAGATTGGACCCTTGGAGATTAGTGCTCATGAATGATATCGGGGCCTCGTTGTTGTCATCATCCTTCTGAGTCAGTACTACAACTAGTGATTGGTCAGAGGAAAAAGTGTAGAGAAATAAATCTTTGTTGAAATCAGGACTTCATAACACTGGAGCCTGAGATATTGTAGCCTTAATATTTATGAAATCCCTCTTTCGTTCATTATCCCACTTAAACTCAACATCTTTATGAATCATTTTTTGTAAGGGTTTGATATTTTCAGCAAAATCGGGGGTGAATTTCCTCACAAAAATTATTTTCCCAAAGAATGATTGCATAGACTTCTTATTGTGAGGTAATGGAAGTTGATCTATCACCCTAATCCTTTCTAGGTCTATGCAAATCCTTGATTGAGATATAATATGACCTAGCAATTTACCTTCCTCAACACCAAAAATAGTTTTCTTAGGCTTTAAGGATATACTGTATTTCCTACACCTTTCGAAAATCTGGGTTAAATGTTGGATGTGATCTTCTCTATTCTTTGAATACAAAGTCATGTCATCCAAATAGACTACCAAAAATTTGTTGATTACTCCCTAAAATGATACATCCATGGCCCTTTGGAAGGTCTCTCCTTCATTGATTAACCCAACGGGCATGCGTTTATAAGTGAAGGTTCCCCATTTGGTTCGAAAGGTAGTTTTGAAGCGGTCTTCTTCTAAAAATAGAACATGGTTGTAACCTAAGAAATCATCCAGCAGGGGGAACATCTCAGAGCCAGACATGGTCTGCAAGAGTTTCTCCATTGGTGGTATTGGGTAGTTGTCCTTTTCTAAAGCTCTATTGAGGTTTCTGAAATCTACGCATAGGCGGATCTCTCTAGAATTTTTCCTCACAGGAACCAAATTTTCTACCCATGTGGAGTGTCTAACTTGGAAAATAATCTTGGAATCCAATAGTTTCGTTAACTCCTGACACATGAGAGGCTCCAGGGATGGGCGGTATTTCCGGAGCTTCTGTTGAAAGGGTTTCACTTCTGGTTTTAATGGGATAGTGTGTTGAATGATACATGTATCATAAGTATTCAGATCTCGGTAAGACTAAGAGAAAACATCTTGATATTGTCTAAAATGTTTGAGATAGGCCTTCCTTTCCTCTTTAGATATTGTTTTTACAAGATTTGTGTTTTTGGGGTTTTTTGGGGTTCCTAAATTTATAGTTTCATGCATGGGACAAGAACTCTGCATCTTTGCGTTCTTTGACCCTTTAAATCTTTCTCTTAAGTCAAAAAGGTTTTCTAAATTAGCTACCCCTTTCGGTATCATGTGAGACCTTGGCTTGTTAGTCGTTTGCTCTATATGAGGATCGGTTTCTGCTAATTTCTCCTGGAATAGTTCATCATCAATAGGAAAGTCTTAAAAATATCCTGATTGGTCAAAAAGTTTATGATTTGTTCATCTCCTTCAAAGACCTTCCAATTAGAAATATTATTGGGTAACGACGGTTTGTAGAGCAGCTCCACAGTGAACTGGGAGGCTTCATAGTCTTGTAGAGGTGATATCCTTGAGGCAACATTGGCCATCGGAAAGAATGTTCTTTGCTCTGTGGATCGCTGTAATGTTGAAGGCTTCAAAATGCTCTACTAGCCTCTGGACTTTCTGTTGGTAGTTCTTTAGGTGTGGAGAGTTGCAATGTATAGTGTTCCTTACTTGTCTAACGATGATTTCAGAATCTCAGAAAACCTTAAATTCTTTAACATTTAAGTCCATAGCTTTATTTATCCCTTGTACCAAATCTTCATACTCGGTGGTATTGTTTGTGCATTAGAAATCTAGTCTGAAGGAAAGGAAATGTCGTTTACCTTTTGGATCAATGAGGATGCACCCTGCCCCTAACACTTCTTGCGATTTAGATCCATCAAAGTATAAGGTCCAAACTTGTGGGAAAAACCTATCAGCTTCCTCTTTTGTGTCACTTTCTTCCCCTCTTGTTGTTTGTTCCATGATTTCTAACGCAGGTTCTTGACTGAAGAGGGTTTCCTTTGCCGCCGTCGATAATTTTTCTTGAAAAATCATTTCAGATTTTTGAGTAAGAAGGACATCGGATGGGAAGGGGGGGAAATTCCCGAAATCAGAGACCTAATCATATTCATGTGTCCCTTTAATGGAAGCCAAAGGTGAGCCCAGTCTGTACAAAATTATACGTTTAACTTCTGAGACCAATCTCGACTTAATAACAATTCATAATCTTATGGGATATCTACTACAATGATGTTGATTACTTGCAAAAATTTAGGGTGTGTCGTTATTCTGATCATTACCTCTTTGAGCTCTCCCATAACCTTCATTTGGTTTTTGTCTAATTGTATAACATGTTTATTGTTTTTGAGAGGGAATGTGTTTAATTTTTTGCAAATAGACAATCACATAACATTGGAGGATGCTCTTGAGTCAACCAAACAATTATGGAGGTTTATGTTGAAGACTTCAAACTTCAGTAGGAACGATGGGACAAAAGGTTTTCCCTTCTTATCTTCAGAGCAGACATTCACAATTGGTTTATTTCTTAGATCTATGGGAGTTAGATTTTCTCCTTGGTTGGTGCTTGTAGTGGGGTTTCTATTGATTTCAATGCTTGTAACAGAAAGTCCTTTTTTCTGAGGGATTCTACAAATGTTCATGACCGATATATTTTCCTTCAAATTCTTCAAATCTTATACTATGTTGTAGTCTAGCTTGGGCGATTCTCGTGTATGGATGTTTATAGTGTTTCTTTGGGGAGAAAAAGGTGCTTTTAGGAGATCAAGAGCTGGTTTTCCTCCCGAAGTTTGGGTCATACTAAGGTCTTTTGAGATAGGTTGACACCTACTTTGTGTTTGCACAACCAAGACTTCTGCGGGTGGTTCTTGAACTTCAAATAGGTCATCAAAAGGCATTGGTAGATCAGGGTCCCATATCAACATGGTTGTTTCTTCTAGTGGATCAACCTCTTCTTGATCGACAACATTCATAGTTGAGTTTCTTTATTGCTCGGTTAGGGAGACTTCATCTAGAAACCGATTGGCCATCAAATTCATGGCATGCACCCATTGAGGGAAGTCTCTTTCAGAGTGATTCTCTTGATGATAGGTACAAAAAGAGTCTAATGATACATTTCCCATATCGATGTTTAAGTTGGATGGGGGAGGTTCAATTTATTTGAAAGGAGGATTCCTTTTAAAAAAGGGTTTATAGGGCCTCTGGCCTTGGTTTCCCTCCCCTGCACTTCTCTTCATGTATATTATTTCGTTTGAGAACTTCTTGACCATGATGATATGAAAATATGGGGCTAACTTGTTTTTCTATGCAATCACCCTCTACTCCATTAAAATATAAACTTCAGAACCTTGCTCAATGTTATAGTTGTGCAAGAGAAAGTATGTGTCAAGTTTATGCATCTTTTAGGTGTTTATCTGTGAGGTATTTGAAATTTTAAATATGTGGTTTAAATAAATACACATCAAACATAACTTGCAGAAAATAAACCAGCATACTCACAACAATAACAAGATGATAAAGGAGTTCACCCCAAACTGGGCTACATCTTCTTGAGCCTCCATCAATGGACTAGGCTCTCTGGGATTAGTTTTTCAAAGATTATTTTACAAGATGCTTCTAAAATCCAATGGATTTAATTACTGTACGATTGGGTTCATAATACATAAAAACCCCAAAAATGACTATTAGATCTCTGAAAACGGACCTTGGCTCATCCGGGCATGACCTCTTCTACATGTGGCCTTGAGCTTCCCTGAGCTTCCTTGTGGAAAAAAACACATGTAAAAGTCATCAAATGGAGCTGAAACCTATCCCAATGTGTTTAGAGAATAATAATTAGTCAAAAATGACTATTCAGTCACAAAAAATAGACTTGGGCTCATCTAAGCATGGCCTCCTTCAATGGTGGCCCTAAGCTCCCTAGAGCTCCTGAAACTTCAAGGTAGAAAAACTTGTAAACGAAATATCCAAATGGATTTGAAAACTATTCCAATGGATTCATAAAATCCAAAAACCCCTATCCAGGATTTTTCGGCACCTCATTTGGCCAAAAACTGAAGAAGTTAGGCCTCTTGCCATTCTCCTCCTTCAAGCTTATTGTCTCTGGTTTGCCAATTCACACTTGTGTGTGAGTAACCTGGATTATGGGTGTTTAACATGCCTAAACCTAGCACCACGTGAATTCTCGTGATTGGTGCCAAAATTTCGCACCTTTAGCAGATCTTGGGCCCCCAAAGACGAAGGTGTTGGGCACATGGGGCCATGTGGCCAAGTCTTAACGCGCAAAAAGGGGATCATTCCAAGATTGGATGAGGGCGTGACAAGTGTCAAGTGATGGGAGCGATACATTTTATGGTTTAAATAACTGTGTGAAAATATGTGGGGCATGGTCATATGGGGGGTAGTGCATATACGCGAGGGCTGGGGCTAAGCCCCAGCCCAGACCCCCGTCCAACCATTAACAAATGCGAACTCAAATATAAGTCAACTTATATGAATATTAAGAAATAAATTTTGGCGTGCCGGTTGGGCTGCATTTTCCAAAGTGTTTGAAATGTGGAGGAGGTCCACAGTTAGATCCCCATGGACTCCATACACTTTTAACACCCAATCCTTACATGGTTCCACGTGGCAGCCCATGTATGGGCCACGTGGCACCACCCTTTTTGACAAAAAGGATGCAACGTGTCAGAATCTAATTCGACCACTCGTTTACCCAAACTGCCAACTCAACATTGACATGTCAACACTTTCCATGTCACCTGCCATGTCAACGGTTGTACCCCTGCCACGTCATCCTATACAGACTGTACGGACGTCATTTTTTTCCCTGTTTGGCAAATCGAATAGAACGCGATATCTCACTCATCCGATGTTTGTTTGACCCCGTTAAAAGTGTGTCGGGTTCGTGATGACAAGGCCTACGCTCCTTTTCATTTTAAAGCAATTCCAAACACTCTTATTTTTGGGCTAAATTTTTACCCATGGTCCAGATTCTGATCACACCTTCCCACTGAAAGGATTTTGGATCCACAAAAGATGATGATTATATTTCTGAGATTCAATACTCTTATGCTTCCAAGTTCTATTAACTGATTCTACTTGAAAAGTCTTTTTGACAATCACTTGGGTACCTTGACATGCCTTGCACTACAACTGGCTATGTCCCTCAACCACTGTTCTATGGTTGTTCCTGACCCACTGTTCTCTTTGTTCTTGGAAGAATGCCAACCTTCCCACTGAGAATCAATTCCCTCTTGTGAAATCTTTGGACTCAACATAATCCACTCTACAATGTCTCCAAAAACTTCCTCGCGACATCTTGTCACAAACCAAGAAAAGCATCAATCTTGAAAACAAACTTTTACAAGAATGAAAATGATGCCAACAAAGTCGTTTTCTCTTCAAGAAAACAGTCGCATCTTCTACTTCATCAAAGTACATGGAATTTTTTTTACATCTTGGTGTACTCAATATTGACTTACAAGCCAAAACCACCATCGACTAAACATAAGTCGAAAAAAATGATCGACAAAACATAGTCGTCAAGACAACATCGACACAATTCAAGACTCATTTGAAACACATCGACATTCCAAAATGACAAGTAGACATTCATGGTACACAACCATGTTACAATCATGAGTCACTCATAGTGAAACTATCATCAAGTTCACTCTTTACACACATACAAAAACACAGGCACGTGCATGGCTCTTCAACTCTCCTTCAAGTACAAACATAAGTTCATAAACCCAAAAACATGTGGGTACATAATAGTTGAAATGAAAATCTATAAATGGCTGCAACAAGTGAGTATCATACCCCTCTTTTACATCCTCCTGGTGAAGTTGTGCAACAACAAGAATGCCTTCAAAAGAATGCATTCACATGCAAACTTGCATCTTACAAGTTATGATAAGCTTCTACAACTTGTCATGCTTTCAACATAAATGAATACATAAGGCTGAAAAGTGCATTTACAAACAAAGAAATGCAAGCCTTACTTGTTCAAGAAATCTAACCATTTCTTACCAAGCCAATTCAGTGGTGACTTTTTTTGCTAAAAATCATCTTCTTGTGAATCATCTTGACCCACATCAATGATGGAATCTCTTCTTCCATTCTTGCCAGTCTCTTTATCCATCTACTTCTTGTGTTGTGGATGAGTGGTTGGATGCAATGTCCAACATTGGTCAATGAGATGACCCCTCTTCTGGCAATGAGTGCAAATCGTTTGCATCTTCTTTTCAAGTTGCCTTTGCTTGGAAAGTTTCCTGAATGTGGTCAATATTTTCCAACATTTTGAAACATGATGGTTATCTAAACCACAATATGTACATGGACTTTTTCTGCCATTTTTATATGCAAATTTACCATGCTTAACATAATCAAAAGCAACCAAATTATAGGAAGAAACATACCTTGAACATTCACCTTTATCGCCTTCTTGAGGAGGTGAATTTGAAGAGTTACCAACTCTCTTTTGAAGACCAACAAAATCTTTATTGTCCTCATGGTTGTCACAACTCTCTTGTTTCACACATTTGCATTCATTTTGAACACACACTTTGCATGCTTGAGGGATTGAACTTGCAAAAACAGTTCTTGAACATTCACCTTTATCACCTTCTTGAGGAGGTGAATTTGAAGAGTTACTAGCTCTCTTTTGAAGACCAAAAAATCTGTTCTTGTCCTCATGGTTGTCACAACTTTCTTGTTTCATACATTTGCATTCATCTTGAGCACACACTTTGCATGCTTGAGGGATTGAACTTGCAACAAAAGTCCTTGAACATTCACCTTTATCGCCTTCTTGAGGAGGTAAATTTGAAGAGATACTAGTTCTCTTTTGAAGACCAACAACATTGTTCTTGTCCTCATGGCTGTCACAACTCTCTTGTTTCACACATGTGCATTCATCTTGAACACACACTTTGCATGCTTGAGGGATTGAGCTTGCAACAAAAGTTGTTCTTGGAATGGTTTCCCTTGTCTCCTCAACTTTGGAATATGCTCCATATTTCTGTTCATATCCAAGACCCCTATACTTGGGCCTCTCCTCAACAAAAATAGGCTTAACAATGCCTTGTGCATGCTTTCCTAACCCTCTACCTTCATAGCCCATTTTTAGCAATAACTTGGACCCTATTCCTCTTGTGTGATTTTCAAAAACACCAAAGCATTCATATTGAGAGGAATTTGAATAAAAACCAACATTACATACCTCATGTTCATGCATGTACTTGGTAAGGGTTTCCTTTTCCTCATGGAGTTGAGTCTCCATCTCATGCAACTTTTCAAGACGCTGGTGCTTCTCCTCCTTCATGGCCATCAACTTCTCTTGAAGGACAATGCTCTCCTTTCTATCTTCCCACAGCTCTTGAACCACATCTCTCATGGTTAGAAACTCCTCCAACATATCTTTGTCAAAGAACTTGGATAATGAATATGTATGAGAACTCTTACTATTTGAAGCTTCCTCCATCTTTGCAAGATATCAAACTTCAACACAAAACTTTCACAATAATACCAACAGCTAAATCTCTAGCTATCAATGGAAATCACATGAGAAAAACTATGCTCTGATACCACCTGATCTGAAAAGGGGGGTAACTTGTTTTGCTATGCAAGCACCCTCTACTCCATTAAAATATAAACTTTAGGACCTTTCTCAATGTCATAGTTGTGCAAGAGAAAGTATGTGTCAAGTTTATGCATTGTTTAGGTGTTTATGTGTGAGGTCTTTGAAAGGTTAAATATGTGGTTTAAATAAATACACAACAAACATAACTTGCAGCAAATAAACTAGAAAACTCACCACAATAACAAGATGATAAAGGAGTTCACCCATGAAAAACTTTATTTCTTAATATTCATATATGTTGACTTATATTTGAGTTCGCATTTGTTAAAGGTTGGACGGGAGTCCGAGATGGGGCTTAGTCCCAACCCTCAGGTATATGCGCTACCCCCCATATGAACATGCCCCACATATTTGTGTGTAGTTATTTAAACCATAAAACGGATTTCTCCCATCGCTTGACACTTGTCGCACCCTCATCCAATCTTGGAATGAGCCCCTTTTTGCACGTTAAGACTTGGTCACATGGCCCCATGCACCCAACACCTTCATCTTTGGGGGCCCAAGTTTTGCTAATGGTGCAACATTTTGGCACCAATCACATAAATGTGTGTGGTGTTGGTTTTAGGCATGGGAAACACCCAAAATCCAGGTTACTCACACACAGGTGTGAATTGGCGAACCAGAGACAACAAGCTTGAAGGAGGAGAATGGTAGGAGACCTCACTTCTTCAGTTTTTGGCCAAATGAGGTGCCGAAAAATCCTGGATAGGGGTTTCTGGATGTTCTGAATACATTGGCATAGTTTTCAAATCCATTTGGATACTTCTTTTGCATGTTTTTATACCTTGAAGTTTCAGGAGCTCCAGGGAGCTTAGGGCCACCATTGAAGGAGGCCATGCTCAGATGAGCCCAAGTCTATTTTTTGTGACTGAATATTCATTTTTGACTAATTGTTATGCTCTAAAAACATTGGGACATGTTGCATCTCCATTTGAGGACTTTTACAGGTGTTTTTTCCACAAGGAAGCTCAGGGAAGATCAAGGCCACTTGTAGAAGAGGTCATGCCCGGATGAGCCATGGTCCGTTTTCAGAGATCTAATAGTCATTTTTGGGGTTTTTATGTATTCTAAATGTAATGGTACAGTCAATAAATCCATTGGAGTTGAGAAGAAAATTGTAAAAGAATCTTTGAAAAACTAATCCCAGAGAGCCTAGTCCATTGATGGAGGCTCAAGGAGATGTAGCCCAGTTGGGGGTGAACTCCTTTATCATCTTGTTATTGTTGTGAATTTTCTAGTTTATTTTTTGTAAGTTATGTTTTCTGTGTATTTATTTAAACCACATATTTAACCTTTCAAATACCTCAAACATAAACACCTAAAAGATGCATAAACTTGACACATACTTTCTCTTGCACAACTATGACATTGAGCAAGGTCTTGAAGTTTATATTTTAATGGAGTATAGGGTGCTTGCATAGAAAAACAAGTTAGCCCCCTATTTTCATATAACATGCGTTGTAGGTATTCTATGTCCCCACTTCTCTTTTCGGGACCTTGTTCGATTTGTTTCCCTGGGTGTCTAGTCAACAAAAGTCCTCTCCTGGGAGGAGGTTTAACTTCTTTCTTGACTAATGAGACCTAGCCTTATTTACATCCTTTCATTTGTAACTCTATCATTTTGTCTTCTTCAAAATTCTCAACTAAAGTTGGTTTGGAAACCCTTTTAACAAACATGGAAATAAAAGTTGGGAGAGCATTAGTGCATGCCTCGATTTGCAACTCCTGAGTAGGTTTAGCTTCGGGTTGGAATTTGTTTAAGATAGTGGTAAATATCTGATTGAAGTCTTTAACCTTATCCTTTGAACTCATGGTGGCAAGAAACAACTTATCCATCGAAGCTCATGTAGTGGTTTCTTCTATAAATTTATCTAGAAAATAATTTTGAAACTTCATCCAACTAGTTATGGATCCTACAGGTAAGTTAAAATACCATGTGGAGGATGAATTCTCAAAAGTATAGGGAAAAATACTGCATACTATGTCTTCATGCTGGACATTCATCCACCTGATGGCTAGTATGAATTTTTTGATATGGTCTTCAGGAAAGCCTGAGGTTTCAAGGTAAAATTTAGGGAGTAACTTCTCAGGATGTCGGGGAAGCTTATGTACTCGTCCAGGGATGGCCAAAGCATCTCTGGAAAAACAAGGTTGATTATTCTGAGGTGGCTTTCCCCTTTATTCATCATGGTCGCTGCTATCTTCCATGTTTTCAGATCCCAAAACTGAGTGTTTTGAGTTAAACCCTTCTTATTTCAAAAAATCGTCGGGCTCAGAGAAGTTGTCGGCTGGTGTTTCGGGGATTAGATTAAGAGGATGTTCGATTTTGGTGAGGGAAAAATCTATCAGGTATTCTACTGTGTGCACAAAAACCTGGTCGGGGGACTCAACCACTGGTCTGCATATTTGTTTTCTTTGAGGAAGTAACAAAGCTAAGGGAAATGCACCGATCTGTCAGGCATAAGCTCTTGTGATTCTTCTGAATTGGTTCAATTCCTCGTAAGGAAGAGTGTAGGGTATATCAGGGAATATATTTTCTTCCTTTTTCTGGGGTGAGTTACTCGTTTCAGGAGTACTCAGTGTGTGTGGCATGTCTTGGGAACGACTAGCAATGCATGTGGGTTGTTTTGAATCTATAGGTTGTGTGAAATATTTTGTAAAAAATATTGTCAGACATTCATTCTTTAGGGCCTCCTTCTAGCACCAATTCTATTGAGGGGTCCTAAATCCCCTTAACTCAACAATAGGAACAAAACCCGCCATCAAGGCCCAATTAGAATCTGCAACGTTTAATGATGGAATGGTTCTCCAGATCTTTCTATCTGGTTGATTAATCGATGGGATTTATGTTTTCTTGTAAAGGCTCCTCCTTCAGTTCAGATGTTCTCTTTTTGTATTTCCTCTTATAGGTGGGATCTATATAAGATAAAAGTCGGTATAAACCAACTAGGTAACAAAGTAGGAAATATTAACTACTGGAGAAGGCTGATCTTGGGATAACCCTTTCACTCTAGTATGCAGACTGATTCTCTACCACATGCCTAGTACTAATACATTAACCTGTTGGTGTTCTGATTATTGACTGAGATACAATTTATTAGAAGAAAACATACATGCAATAAATGATGGCAAGAAAAATAGTTTCCTTAACTCTAATCATCAATAAAATATTAACACAACGATTTACTTTTGATCATTAAAGATAAGAACTATAAAACATTGAATCAGATAACTTATCAACAGTTCCAAAAGTTCTAAGTCATTACATCCTCCATTCATGTGATAAAATCAGAAATAGCTCCTCTTCATATCCAATCATACACACATTTGATGAAAACACACAAACTTGTCTCTTGTCCTAAACAAGACTTCTCAATTAAGGAAGCTCTGAAATAGTTCTTTACAAATCCAAAAAATGAGGGTCTTTGCAAAAACCATCGACCTCTGCTAACAGGTCGATCCTCATATTTATAACATACTATTAACTAAAAATAACTATTAAAGCGTATCTAAGTAAAACAAAACTCGCCACATGGTGCTTTCTTCTATAAATATTTCTAAGAGTCCTCACATGATCTCACTTGAGTGGATGACTCTTCTCGTACTCCAACCATTTGAAAAATAGATCCTCACATGTGTTAGCATACGAGAATATATGTTGTTCCATTAGGGTCGAAAGAATATCTCTTATTTCTACTGCCCGTGCCTGATTTTGACTATTCTAGAACTTAACTGCTACAACATGGCTCGAGCTTTGATCGGGTGCTTCGTGAACTGTTGCACCTGTCTAGGTGCCATGTCTTCCACCTTTGATATTTATATGGCCCATGATGTGTCTTGTTCAACATGTGATTTGAATATGTCACACATGTCGACAAAGTCATCGTGTGTGTTGAATTCGGGGAGGCCGATGTCTCTCATTTCCTGGTTGATCTTGGTCCAACTTTACTTGCACTTGGCCCATTTCTCTTGGATTTATTGATGAGGTTCTTGAGCCATTTTTTCCCAATACTTGGGTGATTTATTTATGTGGTCGAGGATGATTTCCTTTAACCCTCGAATGTCATGTTCTTCTGTATCTCGACCTTGTTGAACCGCTTTGATATAGTCGATCCTTTCCATGACTTGTTGTGATTTCTTGTACCACCTATCCATATCCTTGCATGTTGCCAGCACCATGAGGGTCTCTTATTGAAGCTCGGATATCCTTGTGGTGAATAGGGTTCATTCATCTATAAACTTGTTGTACACCTCTTGAAATTTGCTCCTTAGGAACATTGTAGCCCGTGTGGTGTCCTAGTAATATTTCCCCAAGTGGCGCAAATGTTACAATTCCTTCAAAGAAGCAACCAACTCCTCTTCATCCCTTTTCTCTCTATCTAGTGTGGCATATGTGATTTCCATCCCAACACTGATAAGTTTGGATGTCTTGGCATGCTCTTTGTTGATCAATTTTTCCTCCGTGGTGATGAGTATAGAGTGATCTAGAGTGATCCTCCTTTTCTTGGTAGTTCTCTGCACGATATATTTCCTTTTCTGATCATAAGAAATGGAAAGTATGTCGACGACTTCATCCATAAGTTCAAGGATTTGTTGATCTTCCCAAGTGAGCATATTTCCCAGGCTCCCGATGGTATATATTTTCTCAAAACTGGGTTCTTGAACTTCCTCCATGTGTTCTGAAGGTCCGGCTTCTATTTGTTGCTCATAAGGAAGTTGAGTATCAATTGAAATTGAGGTGTTTGGGGTAGGTTCGGTACTTACTTGATAATCGACCATTGAGACACCGATTTCCTGTTGTGGAGCTTCTTCCTTTTGTTCGCCCGACCCTAGCTCATCCCTTGGACTATCCGCTTGGGTCTCTGGTGCATCGGGCAGCTCTCTGTCTAAAACACTTTCGACCTCTTGTTCATTCTTTGGAAGGCCCCAAATTTGAGGATCGAGAGGTGTGGAAGATGCCTTCTCTGGCTCCTTTTCCTCTATGATCGGTATAGGAGTCACTAGGGACACCTCTAGAATTTATTCATCATCATATATGTTTATCAATTCATGGAGGAGGTTTGGTGTACTCGTTCTCCTCAATGTTCCTACTATATCTGGCTGAGTTGAACCATCCTCGAGTGATCTGGCCTGTGGCATTGTAATTTTAGGGTTATCTAACCCAACAATTTCATAAATTTCTATTAGCTCAGGGTTGCTTGGACCTACCTGTATTTCATCTGGGTTGTCAGCAGGGGCCCCTATCATTCCTATGAGGTCTGGGTCATCTTGCAATTGATCAATTACTCACTGCGCCTATTCTATCATGAGAAATCCCATTGTCTATGCATCCCGTGTCATAAGGAAACCTCTATTCTGTTGCTCTGATTTATTCTCTGGATCTAAAAGATTCTTGAGATGATTTCTCTATGGTGACCTATTCATAGAGGATTATGGCCTTGAACCTAGTCATTTTTGGGTCAACCATCCTTGCTACCACCTCGTCCTAGTCCTGGGAATTTTCCATGAAGAATTCATCTTCAAATTTGTCATGGGCATACGACCAGCGGGATGACACTTGTGAAGTGTGTTGCAAGGCCAGGCCATTTGGATCATGCTTGCAGAACCAACCTATCTAGAACTTGAACTCAAGCTGGCTCAACCCTTCTTGTTTGGCTTGAGCTGTGTCTTTAACCAAGTAGAAACCTACATGGAAAGCATAAGGAATGAATGCTCACTTCTTGTCCTTGACTAGGGTGGCATTGTAGCCTTGCAAGATGGTTTGATATCATATCTCTCCTACTACAAGTTGGTCTGGGACATGAACTGGTAAGAGATGTGGTGCTCTAGTAGTTGCGCGCATCCAAGTATAAGAGGCCTACCTTTGATATCATCTTCTTGGTTGCAACCGATAGTCTCAGGCATTCTTTCTTAAAAATAATGAAATAAATTTGTGTGATGAATTCATCACATATGGGGGAGTAATACTTTTTATACTTGTTCTCCCATAGGATAGTGAAATATATGTGGACTGGAAGCTCTGCGACATGCCAACTAAGATTCATGCCAACGAAAATTTTCCTAGCGCACATGATGTCAAGCAAATATCAAGCCATGTAGAAAACTGGTATCTTTCCCTCATTTGGCGTCTGATCCTGTTGTATGCATATGCTCAATTGTTTAGAAATTATGGCTCCCAAGTTGAAAATTCTCCCATAAATATCCATTGTGTATGCTAAGGGAATCCATGCCTCTGAAAATTGGGAGCATTCCTTCTCTCCATATAATCGATAGATGAGAGCCATCAAATAGATGTATGGCTCCTTTAATTTTTTCATTGAGTACCAGCCAGTGCTCCAGTTGGTTTATTTCTTGTCCTCCCTCCACCATGAGGCCATCACCAAGCTGGAGTCATGGTGCTCGTAGAACTTCATGACAAAATTTATGTTTAGTTGCTCCTCAGGGTCTCTAAGTTTGTAATACTTATGGACTTCCATCGGTAAGAACACTCCAACACAACCACCATTTTCATCATTGATTAAACACTTTTGTGTGTCTATGTGGTCGATGAGACACTTCATGACATCAATACAGAGAAAAACAGGAGTTCTGTTTGCCACCATATGCAGGTATGAATGTCGGATGTTCAGGAACACTTCATCGTCGAGCACTCTAACATTTTGATCACTATGTGGTACATATTCTGGGTATTCCTCTTGACTGATCTTGTTAAAGAGTTCTCCCCAATGCGGGAATGCCATATTGGATCCTGTTCTTGCTTTTGTATCTCCAAAGGCCAGAGGCTGGATGAAATCCTTCTTCGTCGATGTTTTGATGACAGGCTCTGGTCTCGACATCTAGTACAATGGTTTTGTGACCCCTAGAGAGGAACCTTCGCCCACTTCTGGTTCTTTCAGCTTCGGTGCCCTCGACGATCATCTGGTGGATGAATTTCTTGGCGGAATTGTTCCTGTAACTCAAAACAAATTTTTTAGAGACTATGTAAAGAACAAAACTAGATAAAAATATATATGAACTGTAACCATGTAGAATCCATAGACTTGGATACATACCTGTAAATCTTTCTAAACCTGGTTATATTGACACTCACAGGATCTCTGTAGCTTAGGAATTACTCATCTTTCTTATTTAGATTCTCTGAATCTCCTTGCGTGCAAAATGATTTTGTTTAGAATGGCTCAAGAGAATTTAAACCAGGGAAGAACTTACCGTTTCACATCATCCATTCAATTTGGGTGATGAGTGAAATTTAAACCGATATGTCGTCGAATATCTACACTTAAATTCATCATGGGTTGATGACGAATGCACGGGGGTGATGCGGTATATCGGCGATTTTAAATGGCCTCTTTGATTGGCGCATGAGGTAGAAACTAATATGGGATTTGGTATTAATTAGCCCCTTAAATGCTCAAAATTCAATCCTATCTAATGTTAAAACATCCCATCCTGTAGGTCTCTTAGTGGGTGGATCGAGGATGTGTTATGAAATTTTTCGTTGATGTCCTCCTGCAAAAGATATGACATCAATCAATATCATCGTACAATGTTGTTATCACAAAGCTGACTTGGAGGCATGAATCAGACCTAGGGAACCAAGAATGACTCGGGGTAAAACTAGACTGTACGGTTTTCCCAATCTGGTAAAGATGTGTGGCATTCAATACTGATGACCTAATTCATGTGTATTAATCAGAGTTGGGTCTTTCATTAATTTATTCATTCTAAAACAAACCTTAGCTTGTCGATGCCAAAAAAATTTCCAGGATCGACGATCGATGATAAACCTATCAATTGCTTTCTTTGGATTAGATTCCTTGAAAAAGTCCCGATGTCAAAAATGCATTGGGGATCGATGATCGGGAATGTATTTTAGTGAGGCCAGAATTTTTGTTGAGATCCCTTTAGGTTTTCCCCGATTCCTATAAATGCGTCAGGTATTGGCTATCGATGATATCTTTTCTTTCTTTGTTAACTTCTATTCTCCTTGTCTTTTAACGATGCCAAAGGCGAGTTGGGTATCGACGATAATATTATGCAAGACTTGTTTCTAAACAAAACTTCCTTTTTCCGATGGAGATGAAGATCAACGCTTAGTGAGTGGTTCTTTTCCTTATTTGAATTCCTTTCGATGTTGAATCTGAGCACTCCGAGTGAAGTGTTTTGGCTGTTGATTCTTTATTTAGGTGTTAAGGCCTTTAAATTCATGGGGTTTCATAAGTTCAAACAAGCCTGAAAAGATGATGAGAGTCATGATAATAAGAAAATACAAAACATTTCTAAAAAATGAAGTCAAATCAGACAGTGCAAATATCAAGTGCTACCCAAAAAGTAAAAAATTGACATAGGCTTTTTAGGGTGTGTTGAGTGCTGAACATGTAGTATTGTTCTTTAATGGCATCCTAGAAGGAATCCCATGTAGGGGGCACCAAACAAATTGCATATTCCTCCATGAACCTTTTTTCAAAGTAAGTACCCCACCAGTCTTTAACATGGGGAACGATCTTGAGGAGTGAAAAAGTGATCTTTTTCTGATTGGAAAAATTGTGGACCGAAAAATATCCTTCAAGCAGATTCAACCATTTATCTACAACATCCACATCTATCGGTCCTTCAAATAATGGAATATAAAAATTTACCTGTACCTTGAAGTGGGTTGCATGGCCACCTGGAGAGGATGCTTCTCCCGTGGGAAACCGTCGAAGGATCTGTGCTAAGTTGTCCATGATTTTGTTCATTTGTCGCGTGAGGGCTTCCTTGAGAAAAATTCTAATAGGATATCCTACTCCATCATATTTGTTTTCGTCTCCCATAGGTTTTTTTCGAGCTCAACGTGACCGATTTGGTTATGGATCGATTGGTTCATGTACCAACTTCTTGTACCCAACCCTTGTCGAGCACATGCATGAAGAAAAATAAATGAAGAGCAGATCGCTCTGATACCACTGATCCGGATTTAAGAGTGGAATGAACTGATTAACAAACTAAATAAAATAAACCAAGAGATAGGAATAATAACACAAATATCCAATGAACAATATCTTCTATTAAATAATTAAATAGGTTGAAGCTGTAAAACTGCAGAACTGAAACTTGCTCGAATGGTGGCAGCTACCTCTGAGAAGAGATGTGGCTTCTACGTGCATTTGTTTGAGCATAATGGAATACAATAAGGCTCCATAGGCCCTTTTCATATTACTCATGAATTCAAAAACACTAGAAATACAAAAACCTAACCATAGAAGGTGAAACGTCGAAATTCATGTGGGCCTTATGGGTAAGTTGGTGTAATTTGGTACCTCAACTTCCTAGGGGCATAATGTTTGCATACGATCTTCATTTTAGGCCCTTGATATCCCATTGGAAAGGTATTTCAGATAACTACACATTCCACCATCAAAATATGCCTCTATCTATATATTGATTGTGGCGATTCAAGAAAACAATGTTTAGGGACCCAAAACAACCCTAGAAGTACAACAAGATGTGCTGACATGAAAGCATACAAAATAATCCAGTTGGATTAGGCGAGAGGTGTTATGAAGGGAAAAATATCTATGGACAAGGGTAAACTACAACAGACAGGTATGACTGTAGAAATCAACTCAATTCCATTGTATGCTATATAAACTAATGAGCAAGATAAGAAAGAGGCTTACCTCGATCCAACATTCAATGATGTTCCACCA
Organism: Picea glauca; assembly: GCA_000966675.3. Taxonomy (NCBI): domain Eukaryota; kingdom Viridiplantae; phylum Streptophyta; class Pinopsida; order Pinales; family Pinaceae; genus Picea; species Picea glauca. The sequence goes on from JZKD02S1923263.1 coordinate 37,541, forward strand.
TTGAGCACTTCGACCCAAAGATTTATACCTGCAACAAGTTCTCAAAAAACAAGAAAAGCAAGTACATAGTGATAGTATAAAGGGGTTAGCACATTAGATAATATAATCCATTAATAAACATTACAAAAACACCCAGGGATAAAAATCATATATTTTCATTATACCAATAGGACGAGAAAGGAGTATTTCTATTAATAATTGATCAGCAGAAGTGAAAACATTACAAACTTCTGTGTTGGCACGGTTAGAAACCAAGGAACCAAGTTCCTTCCAACTGGGCCTCCACCACTTCAATCCTCAACCAAAGGAAATCTCATAAGAGAAAGACAATGAGGTTCTCTCAACAATAGGGAAAGAGCTTGGGGGCTGAACACTGTGTTCAGACTTGAGGGACATTGGGATGCAGACTCAATATGAAGTAATTTCTCCAGAGTAACTTTGATCTCAAAGTTGAATGCTTTCTCCTCTTTTCCATAGCTCAAAATTGTGTTCTTATAGCCTTCAAAATGCAACTGAAGGGCTGAGTCAGAACGTTTCCAGCATATGGAAGGCCAAAGATCAGAGGTTTCATGTCGTGACATGGAAACCAGACTTCATTTTTGTATTTTATGCCACAAATCCTGATGTACGCTGGATGTAGTGGAGCAGCCTGCATATACGCATGATTTGTAGTAGATAGGGCACGTATATGTGAAGAAATATGTATTTTTAGCTCTAGATTCATCAAAAAGGGATGAGAAGTTTGCATAGGGAAATGGAAAAAGGCCCTTTGTGTAAGATAGAAATGGTGAGGAAAATCTTTCTATAACATATGCCCCCTAATGTGTGAGATCAGAGGAGTATCTGCGATGGCCGAAATAAATTATAAATAACCCAGAAGTGGAGTGGTGTAAACCCAACTGGAAAGACTAGTTGCTCATTGCATTTTCCTTTGACTTTACATACATGGCTGCTGATAGAATACAATGTAGATCCATGTGGAAAATATAACAAATATGTGTCCATGGCCATGAATAGGTAGATACAAATGCGCTTATATGCCAAAAGTTGTCATAGTCACAAACAAGGCCTAGTGAAGTCAGTCTCAAAATCAATCTGAAGATATCTATATACCATGGAGTATAATTGGATCTCCCATGATCAATGAATTCAAATAGGTGTTGGTCTAATGAAAGGGAAGCAACAACTCAGGAAAGTTGCGGCCACATAGTGATGTCTTCAAGTCTTCTCCACTATCTGCCAAGGGTGAAAGTCTACATCATGTGAATAAAGGAGTTGAGGTCGAACACAATGAGACATCATTTGATTACTGGTCATTGAGGTATATCATTAACAAACGCGAGACAACCTACCAATAATGAAAGTAGGTATCAAGACACCGAGCACATTCCTACAAGTGTGAATAAAGGAGTCGATGTCAAAGACTGAAGGAATCCATTTATCAAAAAACATTGATGTATTCCCATTTGTCAATGGCGAGAGAGATTACCACTAATGACTACAAGTCTCAAGGTACTCATAAAAATCTAGGTCCCATATCCAGAATAAATGAGCTGAAGTCGATGGAAAGAGACCCCATGAAAGGAGAGAATTAAGGCATCTCTCATCATTCATCATGAGGAACAAATAAGGAGCTTCATAATTTGGTGGATATTGGATGAAGAACATGTTCACGAACCAACGACCCTATGCGTCTTTCGTGTGTGCCAAATGCAAGTGGTACACGAAAAAGACCCTATGAATAGAAACCAATGATGAAAGTTGCTGACAAAGGCGAGGAAACCACCAATAAGGCTAATGGAATCCAAGACACTGCATGAATCCCAAAGTGTGAATAGATGTCTTGTTGTCGAACACAAGGGAAACCACCCAGTCAATGACCAATGATGAAATGTCGACTGTTGGACTCAAGGTGACCTACCAATGATGAAAGTAGAGCTAGGGTGCATGATAAGACCATAGTATCATGTGATTCTGAGACAAATTGAGGGTATGGCCGACATGCAAAGTCAAGAGTTCTAAGGAATGTCCACTACAAGTTGATAGACTTCCTTTGAACAAGAGAATGAGACATATGGTGGACTCCGATGGCATAGACTCAATGATGTGACTATTATATGCAGGAGGCATCAATAACGTTCTCTATAGGGACTGGAAGAGTAACCAGTCGATAGAGAAAACTATGTAACAAGATCAGCTTCCTAAGGCCACGTTAAACCCAAAATTATGATGACAGAAGGACTCAATAATTTTTTGCTCTGTTCAAAGGTGACACGACTGCTGCCAATTATAATATAGTACTCCGTTCCCACCCATTTTTTTTTGTTTTTTCATAACAAATGAATGCTATGATACAGAGGAGGAAATGAGTGTCGCAAGTAAGCAAAACTAGTTTCAGCAGTGGAACGTACCTATGCTCAATGCAAGGAAATGCATGCGGGAGATGGACACTCGGGGTGATGTTCCCTCTAGGGTATAGGGTGTCAAATTATGAAGGATATAAACAAGTCTCTACTTGGTTGAGGATGCAAAAATTTCTTAGGCAATGGTTTATAATGCAAAGAGAGAACTCGCTAAAGGATCAATACTGCAAGCGAGGTCATGAGATGCAGTCACAGCTTAACGCCAAAAAATATCCTTTTTTATGTCTTTTAGTCTACTTGGTGTGAAAAAAGGGTAAACTTGTGCCAAATAGACGTCTTTTTGAATCCAATTTACGAGTGTGAAAAAGACAAGTTCACTCGGAAATCTTTTCTATTTTTGATAACGAGTCAGAAAAGAGCTTAACTAAGACTCATGACCTTTCAAATCCAATTTAACAAGTGTGAAAGGGACAAATCACTCGACAATATTTTTGGTTTTTTTATACGAGACAAAAAATATCTTAACTAAGACTCGCGACCTTTCAAGTCCAATTTAATGAGTTTGAAAGGGACAAATCACTCGACAATCCTTTTTCTTTTTGAACCAGTCAGAAAAGAGATTAACTCGAACTTGTTAGGGATATTCTAGGAAGAAATTCATGGGGGAGGCAAAGGATCTGGTGCGGAACTTATGTGGAATGTTAGTATCTTACGAAGAACTGACACAAGCTTGGGAAGACCCGAAACTCTCCAAGTCGAGCAGGGAAAAGTGCTAATAGAGGTTATCATCTCTATGTTATATCAGATAATGTATCCTCCTAGAAAATACATAGGTGGAGGCATTGGATACCCCACAAGACCATCCCAATCAAAGGGAACCTCGTCAAGACTTGGAGGGAGAGAACTCGGGAAGAGTAAAACTCTCTCTTGTTCAAAAGGTGAAGTACTAGAAATTCCAAGGACATGTCATAGAAGGTATAGAACCAGAACCAAAAGAGCAGGATCGACCAAAAATTGCATTGGCATGATTGCTTCCTTAGACTTGTCACTCTCCAAGAGAAGAGTGGGGTCAATCAAATATTGCATCGATATGACCACTTCCTCAACCATTGGTTGAGTAGGATGCGAGACAACAAGGTCAATAGGTGCATCACCCCAAAAAACAAGAGTGTTGTCGGTCGAAGACTACATCGACATGACCATTGGTTGAACAAGATGTGAGACAACAAGGTCAAGAAATACATCACCCTCAAACATAGGATAGGTTTCGGTCGAAGATTGCATCGACATGACCACAGGTTGAACGGGATGTGAGAAAACAAGGTCAAAGGATGCATCAACCCTTAAATGAAAATGGGTGTTAGCCAAAGATTGAATCGGCACGACTGTTGTATCAACCAAAGAAGGAATAGAGTGTTGTGAAACCATAGATGGATCATAATCCAAAGGGCCCTTAGGTGAGCCCCACACTTCTAGTATGCCAACATTAACATGACACAAATGAGTAAGGTGACTTCCTTCACAAGTCCTGCAAAGGAATCTAGGCTTACGTTTGAGACGTCTAGGATTTTCAATCATATGAATGCCCCCAACATAACTTGCAGTGGCTGGTTACATGCTCCTAGCATGACTTCTAGAGGCTAGTAGAAAATCTCCAACATGACTCTCAGAGGTTGGTGATGGATCCCAAACATGACTAGAAGGGGTTGGTGATGTATGTGTAGTGTGGCTAACAGTGACTAGACATGTGCCCCCAACATGACTTGCAGTGGATGGTTGCAGGTCTTCAACATGACTCGCAGAGGTTGTTGACCAATCTCCAACATGACTAGAAGAGGTTGGTGATATAATGCCAGTATGACACGCAGTGACTGGACTTGTGCCCCCAGCATGACTTGCAGCGGCTGGTTGCAGGTCTTCAACATGACTCGTAGAGGTTGTCTACCAATATCCAACATGGCTAGTAGAGTTTGGTGATATAACACTAGTATGACACGCAGCAACTGGACTTGTGGCGAAAGTGAATTGTAGAATTTGAGACCAAGGTCCAAGGAAATATTGGTTCTGAGAAATTGCAAGCCAGGAAGGATCCTAGTTTACACCTTGTCCCTGTCCAGTAGGATAGTATCCTCCTCCATACTGATCCATAAAGGGTTGTAAGGGCATTGACATTGAGTAAGCCTCTTACGAAGAGAAAGCGACATGACAAGGGTTACTCATGTGAGGATATATGTTTCCCCCAAATGAAGGAACTTCATGAGGTGGGTTTCCCATATAAAAATAATTCCCCCCAGATGAAACACTAGAGGGAAGACGGAGGTCTTCCATGTGAAAAGTGTTTGTAGGAACTGACATAGCAGAAGAAAGATAAGTGGACGGAGTGTAACAATGTAATGTCCCCCACCTCTTGATTAAGAGGTAATGAGGAGACTCAGTGGCCTAGGCATCCCCACTAGGCCATATTCTCACACTGAGGGGGAAATTCAACTAGACTAAGGTTATATTCTTAAGTTGACTTGAAGAGAAAAGGATAAAAGGAGTAAAAGATAACTCAATAGAAGAATAGAAGTTAACCTTGGGAGTTAATCTAACTCAACATAGGAATAGAAGAAAAAGTATAAATAGAAGGCTGGGGCGCACCTATTATTCATTCTGGATTTGGTATATTGCTTGTTATTTCTCTTGAGAGTTCATTTTAGGGGTTTTGTTGTACAAACCCTTGTGAGCAACTCAGTGGTGAAATACCCATTCACCTTGCTCCACAGCTTGGTCTCGGGGATGAAAGACTCCTCCACACCATTCTACTCTCAACATATTTCCATCTAGCGCTTCAAAAGATAGCAGGGTTGTACTGTTCTTCTGTTTCCAGCAAGGGTGCACCATCACCAAGAGAAGGGTTTGATCCAGCTTATCAGTAGAGTCTGTGGCCATTCCGACACTTGGTTTTTATTTGCAGAGGCACAACCATCATTTTGAGGGTTTTTCTGGAGAGTTATCACCATCAGATATTTAGCTTCATATTGGGACGTCTTGGAGGCAAAGGAAGCATCCTATGATTCAGTAAATCTCATATCTAGAGAGCTTCACCCAAAATCTGAGTCTAAAACTTCTTCTACAGGGTTTTCATAGCCCGATCTACATTCCTGGGGAGTTTCAGGGAATTTGGAGGCCTTTCTCATCATATCTGAATTACCTAGGGTTCCAGGCATCCAGGAGGGTGTAGCTTTAGTAGAAGATTCAGAGTTTGGAGGATTTTTCCTTAGACGTTCAGCTCGAGACTTCAGGAGGGTGATCCTATCACCCTGATCTATCATCTGGCCAAGTTTGGACTCGTTTGGAGAATTCTTTCAGTTGGGCCGATTTATTGAGGGTTTCAACCTTTTATTGGAGCATGGCATTCTTCAGCTAGAGGGATTGGCATTCAGATCTACTTGTATTGATCTTCATTTCTTATTCATCCTTTGGGAGGCTTGTTTTGTATCAGTGGGAGCATTTTTTAGCAGCTCATACTTGTTATCTATTGGAGCCATCTAAGGATTATTCCATATTTGCTCTTTCTATTGTATCTGATTCATGCTTCTATAATAAAGGTCAGATCTATGCTTGTGTTTTCTATATCTTGATTATATTGTGATCTTGCGTGTATTGGATGAATTTGGTATAAACATCATTTAAATAATTGGAAACTTCAATAGACACTTTCACAACTGACAAATCAGTGGTAGTTAGTGGTTCCAAGCGAAAAATTTGGCTTGGGATCATTACAAACAAGTAGAATGATTTCTTAATTGGGCACTTGCTTCTCACATAATGGATTCATAGGAAGGAATATTCCAACCTCCTACCGTAAGAGGTGTTTGAAGGATATGACTCCCACCAAATAGAGAGGGATAAGAAGGAGGCATCATGCCCCTAGACCCAAAACTTGTATTCTCATAAGGAGGTGAGATAGAGGATGGCAAGTGAAAAGACATATCATACATACCATGAGAAAAATTATTAGAGACCCAAGGCATTGACTGAGTACCATAATTCTGCATACCATTATAAAAAACGGACAGATTTTTCCCCATGAATGTCATGGGGGGGTAGCAGTAAACGAGGGATAAAAAGGAACTCCACTATCCATGATAAAGAGAAATCAGTATAAACTCTTAAGGCCAACTAGTAATCGAATAGCATACCAAAATGTCAAACAACCAATATGCATGCAAACGGGCTAAAGTGGTTGAGTGGCCTCCCTCGCTAAAGAAGGAATGTCTCATCCAAGAGGGACATGAGACTCCCCGCTAAAGTTTGGAGGTAACATAATCAGTTATAGGGGCCCTCATGGGATTAACAACTAGTTGATCAGATCCCCCCAGAGAGGTAATCCACCATAAAGGTTGTGTGTTGTCTAACCCCTATCTAACTCAGGGTACAAGTAGAATAACCCCTACAAGTAACCTATGGGATACCTAAGTCAAGAAACTAATAAACCATTGTATAAACGATGCACAAGCGAGCAGTTGTAAGTGTGGATTAATGTATGGGCAGGGTAGTAAAGCATGAAAACTTGAAAACACTACCTCTCATAGAGGTATGGGTACTAGCAAGATCCCCAAATACGAATAAACCCATAGAAATATCTTTGATGCTAGGCAAGTATACGAGGGTTATCCCTTCAACTAACTTCGCACGACCTCGTGATTAACTCCAGTGTGAGCGGAGCCTCCTGATATTACCAATTATATAATGGAATTCTCATCTCCCTGTCTCAGACACATATGTTGATTTAATTGCCTTGGAGAAATTTACTCACAAAATCCTATTCCAAGGCACTAAATCCTAGACTAGTTTGTGCACCCTAAAAATAAAATCGTGACTAAT
>JZKD02S1923263.1:60786-87260 GCA_000966675.3 Picea glauca
CCCCCCCCCCCCTCTCAGTATTTTCCAACACCATCCTGAAGGGGAAGTCAAAATCATTGAGGAATTATTCATCCCTCCCACAAATCCCCTTTTACTAGTCTTTATAGCCCACTACTTGTTGAGCTTCCTTCAACAAGATTTATTGATTCTTTTTCTTCTCATTGCTTACCACCCGATATGTAAATTAGGTGATATTCTAGCATGGATGAAACAACACCTAACTATATAGATGGAATAGTGATACCAACACTTGATCATGATATAGTTGTTCTGGCATACATCACTACTACTAGCACTTCTCCTTTGTGGGGAACATCGTTAACCAAGGTTTCCCCATCATAACCACCTGTGAATACAACTCCTTTCACACATGGATCAAGTTTTGTTCCCGCCACCTTAGTTGCATATATGTTCACACCAAGTTATTTTCTTGGATTTTCTATACCTTTTCCCTCTAGTCAGGTGGCCAACAGTGTTTCTACCTCAGGCCCTGTGATTAGTAGCTTGTTTTTTCCCCTTTCTAATCAAGTAGGTAACCCAATGATACTCACACAAAATGTTCATCCTACAAAAACTATTCATATGGGAAGACTTAGCTACATAGCCCTCTTCAACATGGGGAAAACATCCAGCATGTGTGAAACAACCAACTAGGGGAAACCCTCAGCTGTGGGGCCATCGCCAGCATGGGGGAAACAACCAACTTGGGGGAAACAACCAGTCTAGGGGAAGAAACCATCTTGGGGACAATCCCTTACTGGAATACAACCTCAATCCTAGGGCCAGGACATTCTGGTAGGCCCCTCCATTGCTTCTACTTCAGTACCTATTGGGATTTATACTGGACTATAGTATCAAAGGGTTTCCAAGACTCCATGGGGCCAACCTAATCGAATAGGAATCCCTCTGCAAGGAGATTTTATCTCTCAAATAGTGAACCCCATGTTTCCTACTCCCAAAACCTCTCAATAACAGTATATAGGGGGACTATTAGGTGTTACAATTCCATCACAACTTGTATATGGTCCTACTGGTACCATGATGCCACATCTGTACTACTAGTATTCGCAGCCAAACCAACAAGTTCCCTTTTTGGCTACATTAGATATACCAAATTTATCACATTTGACTAACGATTCCACAAAACATGCCCCATTTTGGCCACCCATCCCTATCAAACATTCCTTAGACATATCGAAGTTCAACAAGAAGCCTGGAGAAGATCCTAACAATCATGTGATGACCTTCCATATTTGGTGTTCTTCTAACTCCTTGATGGATGATTCTATTCGATTAATACTTTTCCAGAGAACTCTCACAGGTTCAGTAGAAAAATGGTATATTGAGGTACTATGAAACTCCTTTTTTGACTTTAATTCTCTTTCTATGGAAATTTTAACTCATTTCCAACTACCAATCCGGTATGAGACCATTACTGAAATTCTAACCTTGCTTCGACAATTCACCTCCCCTCATATTTCTAATCATATTCATGAATGGAGGCAGTGGTGACAGTTGATTAAAGCCGCAATTCCAGACCAACTCTTGGAATATTGGTTTACTAAGTCACTCTTGCCACCCATTTCTAGAGATGTCACCATGGGAGGTGTTTTTACTAAGGAGCATGCAATCAATCATGCTCAATATTTGGACTGGTATATTCCAATTCTGACACACTATATGATATGATTCATCATTCTCCTCGACCATAAAACTATCTATTAAATCCATCCCTAGAAGCCCATGTCAATGACATGATATATTCCATAAAATTATATTATGCGACCCAATCGATTGGGAAACAAGGACATCCAACCTCAACCCTAACCTCATCCTAGACTGGTACCAATAATCAATATCCTCTCTCTCCTGCACAAACCTTTGAGGTGAATGTGGTTCAATACACTTCATATCAGCAACCTCGAGGCAAGAATAAAAATAAGGGTAAATAAAAAAATATTCTAACCAGTAGGAGAGTACAAAAACCCAAGACCTCGATGCTGGGGTAAAAAGAAAGGAAAAATATCTGTGCATGGTATGTAAGGAGGACCACTTCACCAAATATTTCCCTCGCCTTGTCAAGGTTCATCAATACCTCGAGTGAGGGGGATATACTTCCCAAACAACGGTATTAACCAATCATTTCCCCCCTGGAAACAGAAAATGGTAGAAAAATCTCCTACACACCCACCTGGGGGCAACATGGAGTCCTCAACCATGAATATTATGATGGTTAAATATATGATGGAACTATGCACCAGAGCGAATAACTATGACTCCCAAGAAAGGAAACCTTCATCTAAGGATCATCCATCGACTACAACACCCAATGACCCTCTCACTTCTGATATACCATCTTTTGAACTCGCAATCCACCCTCCAAAAGGGGTACTTCAATGAACTACCCATAATATGAATGCTTGGGTAGCTCAACACTATAGCATAGTGGAAGATATTGCCCAGGAACCATGTGCCATGGAAAAACTCGAAGTATTTCAAATTTATCCTTCACAGCGAAAATCCTTGCTATCATCCATAGGGGGAATCAACCCTTTGGAGTCAAACATTGATTCCTTTGACACAGAACAAAGTGAGTCACGTCTCTCACACCAACTAGCATTAAAAATCATGGTTGGATGTATTAACAAGAATATATTTCATATGGTGATCGAAAAAGGATAGGCCACTTGCATTATGTCTTTGTCATGTTGGAAATACCTTGGTTATCCTCAACTCACCACATGTCAAACCATCCTAAAACATTTTGATGGGAATTTTTTCAAACCCCATGGAATTCATACCTCCTTATCCATTGATCTCAGGGGAAATAATGTCTCTGTACAAGTCAAATTAGTAGACGAAAGACTCGGCTATAATCCTCTCTTGGGTCACACTTGGTTCTACACAATGAAGGTTGTTTCATCCACTATCTTCTGCATCATACATTTTCCCCATCAAGGAAATATAGTTACCATTGATCAACTTGATTGTTTCACACCTAAGTTGTGAGCTAATCCTAGCACCAATGTACCTTTTATAGGTGAGTCTTCTAGGCGGTACAAAACTGTCCATATAAGTATGTTTAAAGATCCCTATCTTATGGGTACATTCCCCCTTTCTTCACCCAAAACTACCCATATCGCTCCTATCAACATGATTTTATCATCTATAGATGAATCCCTTGGGTCAATTGATCCTTGGGTGGTACCTCATACTGAGGATGTTAACTCACATGGAACATCCATCCCATCAACATCTGTTGATACTAGTCAATAACTCCATCCTCATGTGGAGTGTTATCAACCTTCTTCACCCATATGGGTTGTTGACTCTCTGAGTTCACATGATTTCCTAGATACTAAGTTTCTTTCAGAAGAGGCCCTTCCTAAAGTCATGGCTTCCATTGTTCATTTCAGAGAGGATGAGAACCATTTCACCTTCCTTATCCCTGATTTGTAACCGATGAGAGATAACATGATGATTATTGATTCGAAACTAGGGGCATTGGTTGGGACATCCAATACACCTCCTAGTCTTGACCCTTTTCCACCTCAGTTATCTTTTTAAGAACTTGCCAGTGAATTCTCCACTATGCATTATGTCAAAGATTATTTTATTTACTTCCCTTATGTCTTTATGGATCCCATCAAGGAGATTCCATAGCTCATAAAACCACTCATGATTAATATCTTCGTATGCAAAAAAAATTTCCTATGTGGCATGGTTGTGACATGGTGTTCCATATAATGCCAATAATGGCTCATGAGTTCATCAATTATGAAATATATCCTTGGCCTGCACCTAGTAATGTGATATACTTGGTGTAAATTATCAATATGTGTAGTACCTTATACATAGGTGTGTGGTATGAGTGTTTTTGTTTTGTATTTATCCAAAAAAAATCAAAAAATATTTTCTTTTTTGGATTTCACTATGTGTTTTGACCTTGGAATCTAGTTTACATGTGTTGACAAGATTTTAGGGATGTTTTTCTTACAAATATGGGGGAATCCATTGAAATTTAGGTACATTTTCCCAAACTGGAATATAGGGATAGGTTATTCCATACATTTCCCGAGAACCCTTTGTAGTGCTTTAACCCTCGAAATTGAGCCGCATTCACTCTCTTTCCATATATGTTTGTACCCTTCCCAGAGGAGGTTCCCACCATTTTTGTTGTTTAAATGGTAACACTTTATTAGTATTGTTGTCTCGCTTCTTATTGGTGCTACATCACCATTTTCTTCCACTTCTTATTGCACCACACCCATGCTTGACTGCTAGCTATCTATTTTCTCCCATTTTACAACACCCCTAGACGAGAACTGTTGTTATGAGTGGTCATCATTTGTCGTGTTTCTTCTTGCATTCAATCACTTAAGTCATGTTCCATGCATCTAGAAATTTGTTTCAAACCACTTGTTCTCTCCAAATGATATTAATATTACCTCTTTGTCTCGCTCGGTAACCAACCATGACAAAGGTACACCCTGGAGTCTCCTTTAAGTTTTTTTCAGAATCCCTAAACATGAAAATTTTATCGTGTGAGATTGTTTCCTTTGACAATCGTTAAATGGATTCAAAAGGACGTCTATTCAATGTAAGTTTAACCCTTTCTGGACCGGATGGACTAATTATGAAAAAGTAATACTCTATTCAACCTTGGTTAGAAGAGTTCTCTCTTGTATTGTTTTATACTTTTTCGGGCTCGGGGGACTAAATTTACAAAAAATAATACCCTTGGAGTCTTATTTAAGTTATTTTTAGACTCTATAAATGTGAAAAGACCATTGAGTTTACCTTCTTTGAACTCATAAAATTATACATTGAATGACCCATATGGGATCGAACCTCTCCTTCTTCAAGTTCGTTAAACATCTGATGAGGGACTCATTGAAGACGAGCTATATCAATAATTTTTTATCCTTCTCAAGATCATAAAGAAAAGGGGGTACTCGTCGTTCATGGTGGGGGAAAATTTGAGGGGTTTTTAGTCTAGTCATCTTCACAAATGGCAGTCATTTGTTAAGTCACCCTTGAATAACACACCTATTTTATGTCTATGTACCACAGTTGGGTTACCATTGCCTATGAATCACTACCATCTGCCTGAGTTTTAGACTTTGTTGACTGCTCATTCTTTCAGTCTCCCATGGAAAGTGTTTTGGTCATTATCGAGTCAATGTTTCCAAGTCAAGTTATTTTTCATGTCGTTTTGTTCAAGGGAAGTTTGCATGTGTCGGCCATTTTTAGTTCTTCAGCCCATTTATCTCGATCATCCCTAAGTAAGTTATGCTCTACTTTACACACCATCTATCTTTTTATGTTTCATGTCAATTGATGGGGGATAAATCAAGGCCCTCCTTTGATGGATTTCATCCTGTCGACACCAAAGCATTATCTAGGATCAAAATCTAGAGACTAGATAGTACCTTGGGTCTTGTATACATCAATGGAAACTTCCCTTGCATTCCCAATAGTGGGTTTACATCATTGGATCGTATTGGATGAATCTATGAGTGTTCGATTGCATATTTGTTAGGGACCTAACCTACCTAACCCATCAAGTGGGTAGAATAACATATTTCCATGTAATAAAGGTCAATATTAATAAGGCCTAGGAATAAGGAGGAATAAGTCATATGTAAGAAGACCTAATAGAAGCTTTCACTTCTGGAAGGATCTTCCTCTAGATTGTTCTTTATGATAGATATATTTAGTATAAATAGGAGTAGAGGGTATGAGAAGTTTTGTATTGAAGAATTATTGTAATAGAGCTCTGCTCTGTTGGAGGTTTCCACCTCGAAGAGGCAAGTGAACCTTGTTTCCTATCAATAAGGTATAATTCTGGTGTTGTGGTTCCATATAATTTGTTGTTTCATTGTTATATTTGCAATATTTCTGTCTCTTGTTGCTATTTGGGTGTTATTTGTTGTATTTTTTCTCTTTTCTGCTAATATAATAGACTCGATACCTTAAAAGTGATATCAGATCACTTTCCTCAGCAGAAAATTATGGGTTAATTTTTTTCAGGGTAGAGACATATTCTGACATCTTAAAGATACAAAGATATTTCATTATGCACATAAACCCATGGTCGGGGAGTAATACACGAAAAAAATACAAGTGGTACTCAAGCGCACATTTGTTGGCCACCCTTGTAACCCCTGTTGGTACTCCTTCGAGTGGTAGCACATCAAACAACAAATGTATACAGATCAACCTAGATATCCTGAATCCATCTATAGATAAATTGATTGGTCGCCTGACTGCTATAGTGCCACCGAGAACAACACTCAAGAAGATACTCTATAGTACCTGGGTAGTCGAGTAGTACAACTAAGGGAACGATCTAGCCTCCTTAGTTGGTGCCCTAAGATATTGGGTCGGGTACCATTGTTGTACCTCACATGTATATCAGATAGTTATAGCATGGGGAAAACCCTTGTCTGTAGAAACCATGAATACCCTACCCCTTGGGACAGAAATAATAAATAGAATAGACAAGATCTATTTCTATGCAACTGTGCCTTCTGCATTCTGGTTACGAAATTATTACACATTTCTTATTTTTAATCATTTGGGCATTTCATCACTATAATATTATTCAGGTCGGAGTATAACTCCATAGAAGTAAAAAAAAAATAGTGGTCCCACCGACACACCTGTTTGGGACCTATCCCATTGGATTCCCCTTTTCTCCCTGATCGCAGTTATATCTTTCATTTTTAATCCTTTTTTTTTTCAATGGACCCGACCCCTTTCCAATTTCCCTATTTTTCCACCTATTCCATTATATTTCCCTTCTCGCTCTGATCGTCATGGTACCTATCACTTATAAGTCATTTTATGTGGTCCCACCCACCCCATTTCCCTTACCCGCACTCCCCCTCTCCAAATGGACACCACTCGCAACTAAGACCTGTAATCTTCCATCAATCAATCCCATGAATCCATCCACCATGTGACATCGAATATTGGCCCTACCAATTCCCTCCTTACACAATTCGAGAACGAAGTCTAACACAAATTTGACACCATGGAGGCCAAATTCATGAACCAATTTAACACACTCCACTCTGTTGTCGACCAGTTGTTGAACCGCACTCTGAGTCCTTTGTCCTCAAACCAACCATATAATATTGATTCCTTTCATTCTCTGCCTTTTCAATCCAACTTCTTTCATCGCAACCCTCATCTTCCCTGCACTGAGGTCAATAAATTTAATGGTTCCAATCCCACGGGTTATTTCACTCAAATTGAGCATTGTTTTTATCTGCATGATATTACTGATGATTTGGCGAAACTTCGCTATGTTGTCCTCTATCTAGATCTTGAATGATGGAAATGGTGGAAAAGTCGTAAAAATTCACTTCAAGGGTATATTGCATGGACCCAGTTTGTTGCAGAGCTCTATAACCACTTTGACACTGATACCCACTATCTCGGTTGTTTGACCAAGTTGAAACAGTCAGGAACAGTGGAAGACTTTATAACTTCTTTTGATCATTTGGCCTTTCGAACTGAGGGCATGTTAGATGCGTTCTTTCGTGAATGATTTATTAGTGTCCTAAAGGATGAAATTCGATCCCAGGTTCTCATGGCCCACACTCAGACTTGGTTGGAAGCTACGAAATGTGCTAAAGAGGTCCAACAAGTTGTTTTTTCCCAAAACAAAAAACCCTCTTTCATTCCTCACCCTTGACCCACTAATCCCAACCTCCCTACCATTATTACACATTATTTTCATCATCCATATGATTTTTAATGATGTAAACCTATTTGGTGTCTTTAGAGGGATCAATGGCCTGAATTACTGAGGAAAGAAGGGAGAAGAACTTTGTCTGAGAGATGAAATCATATTTTCCTTTGTAAAAACCCTGATAAGGAGGATTGTCTCACCCTTTCCAGTTCTAGGGGTGTGACGATTCCAGATAATCGCATGTTGTACTAAACCTATCCTATGACATCATCACACTTTGATCAGTTCTGGGGGTGCGATGATTTTCATATGTGGGAAAAATGAGCATCTTCTCAATGCTTATAGAAGGAGAATATTCTATGATCAGGTGGCCTCCGATCGATTTGTATCTTACTCTCTTTTATGATTTATTGGGATCATCCTAACCTCCTCACCATATCCTCTTCAGCATATAAAAGGAGAGGATATCTCATGGAGAAAGTTGGATTGGAAATTTGGCTTGAGATTGTTAGCTTGGTTAGAGTGGCTTTGAGTATTGATTTTGTCAAGATAGATTCTTGATCTCAAAATCTGTGGAGCAAGAAGTGCGTGGGAAGAAATAAAATGTTGGAAGGAACTTGACAACATCAAGGCATATGGTTGTAACTTTCTTCCACATTCTTTAATACAGTAATACATTTATTTCCCATAAAATTGGTCTTATTTTATTGTATGACTCCTTGATCACATACATAGGTTTTGTTAAGTATATGTTGTTGCTTTCACTTCGTTGGCTTGTGTCTATTTAAAGGTTCAAGCCTTGGAACAGAGTGAGGATGACACTAGTGAGGACAAATGACATTTAAAAGGTATGTCATTTATCTATTTTTAGTTAGTATGCTTGATAATTAAAACTTAGGGAAAGTTTTATATTCTGTCTTGTTTTGTTCTAGTTTCAGGATGAAACTAGGGAGATTTGTTTATGTCTGCACTTACCGATTAGTCCGTGCTCGAGGGTATTCCTCCTTCTCCCATAGATATCCCTCCAAGTAATGAGGCCATCCTTTTTTATTGGGGTTTTCTAACTTGACCTCGTCTTCCCTCTCACATTCCTTTCAATATTACAATACAGATTTGTGGTCGGGACGTTCCTCAGATGTTGATAGACAAAGGATCGTCCGTTAGTATTTTGTCCTCTATTTCTTGTCAAGCTTTGGCTTATCCTCGGCTTGTGCTAGTTATGCATAATCTGTTATCTTTTAATAGAAGAAACAGTCACCCTTTAGGATTCCTTTCTTAGTTTCTCATAACTTTGGGAGGGAAAACTATCTTTATTGATGTTATGGTAGTCCAAGACCCCTTGGATTTTGATTTACTCCTCATGAGAGATTATGTCTATGCCATGAAAGATTTTTTGTCCACTCTTTTTCATGTGATATCTTTCCCACACGATGGAAGAGTGGTGACTATTAATCAACTTTCGTTCATTATCCCTGACTTGACCATCAACTCGATTAACACCCTAAACGGTTCTTAAATGAAGACGATATCGCTCCTGCCACAGGTCAATTATGTGACGTTGTCTCCCATGCCTTCAGTTGTCGATGAATATGAGCCTCTCTCTCTAAGATCAATATCTTATGACTTAGATTCGGTAGTTGACATGGTGATCTCTTCGATAGGGTCTTTAGAGCTTGATCTCCTTACCCCCGTCACGACCCTCAACATAGTGTCTTTCCAAAGTGTTGTTCTTCCATCTAGTGAAGATCTCTTGGAGTTCATGACCTAGTTTTTTCCCTTGACATGGTGTCCTTCCAGAGAATTTTCCTCTTGGAAGCCATGATAAATAATATTTTTTTGAGCATGGTTTTTTGATTTCAAGCTCGCTAAAAAATGAAACCAGCTACGAGGATAGTTTTTGCGTCTTTGTGGAAATCTCATTAAAAAATGAAATAGAGGTTACGAGGATAGTTTTTGCATCTCTATGAAAACCTTGTTAAAAAATGAAACAAAGGTTACGAGAATAGTTCCTGCTTCTGTGTCAAGCTCATTAAAAAATGAAACAATGGTTTGGGGATTGAACCTAGATTCTCGAGCATAGTTTTTATTCTCTATGGAAATCTCGTTAAAAAATGAAATAGAATTTTTCTCCCCTCTTCAATTGAGTCAAGTACTTCGTTACGTATAATATTTGAAGCTTCTTTTCATCCTCATGTGATGTTGGATGAACTGAAGCTTAGGGGGCAATGCTTTCAGCCTCTGGACTTCATGCTGAAGTTAAACCTGTAGCTTCTTAAGCTAGGGGCTAAGTACCAACCATCCCTGGATAATTCCTTGGGAAGTCACAAGCATAGTTTTTTATGGTTCAAGCTTGTGTAAAAATTAAACAACCTATCTCAAGCATAGTTTCCTCTAGTTCAAACTTATGTAAAAATGAAACCAAGTCCAAGCATAGCTTTGTTTATTTTTAAGCTTGTATAAAAATAAAATCTATCCCAAGCATAGTTTTGTTTTGTTTTGAGTTTGTGTAAAAATGAAAACAATATCGAGCTTAGTATTTGTTCTTTCTCGTGATCGTAAATACAAGAGAATGTAACCGAGTAAAATTTTATCACTTTTTCAGACTCTTAAAGGTTATACAAAAAAGGAACCCCCTGGAATTCCCTTTAATCTCTTTTCAGACTCTCTAAACTTGAAAATATTTATGAGTGATATTGTTCTTTTCATGCTCGTTAAATTATTTGAAGAAAACATCTGGTGAATGGTAGTTTATCTCTTTTTTGGTCTCGTCAGACTACTTTATGAAAAAGGACATTTTGGAGTCTCCTTTAAGTGTTTTTCAGACTTTTTAAATATGAAAAACCACTAAGTTTACTTTCTTTGGACTCGTAAAACAAACATCGTAAGACCCATATGGGATCGAACCACTCCTTTCTAGCATTCATTAAACATACTCCGAGGAACTCATCTGAAGGATGAGCTTACATTTCAAGCATATGTTATCCTCTTCAAGCTTGTGTAAAAATAAAGAGGTACTCACCAGAAATGGTGGGGGAAAAATTGGGAAAGAAATGTATCTAAACTTGTATTCTATAGAAGAGTCACTTTTGAACATGACATCCTTTCACTCTCTTTGTATCTAGGTTGGAAAATCTGCTTGTCTCCTGATCATAATCCTTTATAAGATTACAAATTGGTCTATGATCCCTGTTGTTGAGTCAGTGTTTCCAAGACAGTTGTCGTGTCGTCAATATGTTCAAAGAGAATTTCAAACTAGAAAGCCTTCTATTGCATCGACCATCCCTGAGTCAGTCCTGAATCACTTGTTACTCTAATCTACCTTAAATATTGTCACAGGTTTCATGTCATTGATGGAGGATACATGAAGGCCCTCATGTGACGAGTCTTTTCCTGTCGACTTCAACTCATTATTCAGGAATTAGACTTAGAAACTAATTGGTACCTTGGAAATTGCATGCCTTAATGGCAGGTTTCCTTGCTTTCAACAATGAGTTTTCATTATTGACCCCTGATCGAGAGATTTTGCTGAGTGTTTGACTTCATTTCATTAATTCACATTTGTTGGATTGTCCTAGAGTACCTTGGGAGCCATTGACATTAATGGTGATTTCCCTCGCACTTGTTAATGATATTCATTAGTGACCGGTAATAAAGTGGTTTATACCATGTTCGACTTCAACGCATGTATTCACATGGTTAGATTCGTACTATAGAGTGGTGGAGATGAAGACTCTAGATCGTTTATGATAGATTCAGGTTGCGTTGGAGTATATTCAGATTGTATTGTTGCATAGATCCACAATGTATGTCTCGTGGCTCGATGCTTCTATGGTGAGGTGGCCTCCGATCGTTTTGGATCTTACTCACTTTTATGATTTAGTGGGATCATCCTAACCTCCTCACATTATCCTCTTCAGCTTATAAAAGGAGAGGAGCTCTCATGGAGAAAGTTGGATTCGAAATTTGGCTTGAGATTTTTAGCTTGGTTAGAGTGGCTTTGAGTTTTGATTTGTCAAGATAGATTGTTGATCTCAGAATCCGTGGAGTAAGAAGTGTGTGGGAAGAAAGAAAATGTTGGAAGGAACTTGACAACATCAAGCCATATGGTTGTATATTTATTCCACATTCTTTAATACAGTAATATATTTCTTTCACATAAAATTGGTCTTATTTTATTGTATGACTCATTGATCACATACATAGGTTTTGTTGAGTATATGTTGTTTCTTTCACTTCGTTGGGTTGTGTATTTTTATAGGTTCAAGCCTTGGAACATAGCAAGGATGACACTAGAGAGGACAAATGAAATTTAAAAGGTATGCCATTTATCTCTTGTTAGTTAGTATGCTTGATAATTAAAACTTAGGGAAAGTTTTATATTTTGTCTTGTTTTGTTCTAGTTTCAAGATGAAACTAGGGAGATATGTTTGAGTCCACACTTACAGATTAGTCCGATAACAGGAACTCCCCTCAAGGTCCATAAATTAACTAGGGATGAAATGGTTGAATGCCAACTGAAGGGTATTTTCTATAATTGTGATGAAAAATATTTTCCGAGGCACAAGTGTAAGGAACAAAATCATTTTATGGCCATTTCCGAAGATGTTTTGGAACAAGATGTGACAGTTCCTCTTTTTGAAGATCCATCCCTTCCTAATGCTACCCAGGAGCCCGCTGACCCACTCATTTCTTTTCATGCCCTCATTGGCTTCTCTGCTCCACAAACCCTCAATATCATTGGATATATTAAGCATAGGAAGGTCATCATCCTTGTTGAAAGTGGTAACACCCACAATTTTATTCATCATTGCATTTCCTAGCAAACCAATTGCTATATTCTTGTTGTCAATAATTTTCAAATCATGATAGCCAATGGTGGATCCATGAAATGTGGTGGGCATTGTGAAAATGTACATCTTCAAATTGGACATTACCACCTAAAATCTCATATGTTTTCCATTGAAATGGGTGGTTTTGACATTGTGCTAGGTGTTGAATGGTTACACACTTTGGGTCCCATTCTTAAGGATTTTTAGGAACTAACCATGAAATTCCAACAAGAGTTACAAAGGTATCAATTCCAAGGTCTCACAGTTGGTTCTCCTGATATCATCAGTTCCCATCGCATGGAAAATATCCTCAAGAAAGGCCACTCCGGTATTATTGATCAACTCCATTCTATTCACACGATTGAGACACCCTCTTTTCATCTTGACCTCCAAGATATCCTCTCCAAACATCAAGCTATTTTTTCCACTCCTTGGGGACTTCCGCCTTCTCATGGTGTTCATGACCATTCCATCCCCCTTTTTTCCTGGAAGTCTTCCTCCCAATTTTCTCCCTTATCATCATCCCTTTTCCCAAAAGAATGAAATTGAGAAAATAGTGTAGGAATTTCTCCAAGCAGGTCTTATTCACCCTAGTAATAGATCTTATTATTTTCCTATGGTCATGGTACTTAGGAAACAAGTTACTTGGTGCATGTTTCCTGACTTTTGTTCCCTCAATAAAATCACCATCAAGGACAAGTTTCCCATTATTGTTATTAATGATCTCTTGGATGAGTTGAGTGGTGCTCAGTACTTCACTAAACTGGATCTACGTTCTAGCTACCACCAGATAGATATGAAAGAATATGACATCCCCAAGACTTCCTTTCAATTTCGTGAAGATCACTATGAGTTCTTGATCATGCCCTTTGGCCTGTGTAACTCCCCCTCCACCTTCCAAAGCCCCATCAATCATGTCTTCCATCCTTTTCTCTGTCATTTTGTCTTAGTTTTCTTCGATGATATTCTAATCTATAGTAAAATTTGGCAATCACATATTTCCCATGTGGATCAAGTTCTCCATCTACTCTCTTAGCACCAAATTATCCTCAAACATTCTAAATGTTCCTTTGGCACCTCAGAAGTCAAGTACTTGAGTCATATTGTTGGCAAGGATGGTGTCAGGGTGGATCCTAAGAAGATTGAAGCAATGAAAGAGTGGCCTCACCCCAAGACTATCAAAAGCTTACGTGGTTTTATGGGTTTAACAGGCTATTATCGCAAGTTTGTCAGAATTATGGAAATATTGTAGTACCTCTCATTGATCTCCTTAAAAATAATTCTTTCACTTGGACTGATGCAGCTCATCAGGCCTTTCAATCCTTAAAGGAGGCTATGTGTACTAATATGGTCTTGGCCCTTGCTGATTTCACAAAGACCTTTGTCTTAGAATGTGATGCCTCCAAGAGAGGAATTAGAGAAGTCCTTACGCAAGAGGGCACACCTTTGGCCTTTACCAACAAACACTTGTCAAAACACCATTTGGGCCCACCAATCTATGAAAAGGAAATGTTGGATATTCTACATGCAGTAGATCTTTGGCACCCTTATTTATTGGGGCAATGCTTCCAAATTAAGATAGATCATCAAAGCCTCAAGTATTTTATGGATAAAATACCTTCCTCCCCAGAGAAAAAAAAATGGGTAACTAATCTCTTTGGATATGATTATAAGATAATTTACAAGAAAGGGAAAAAAAATTGGTTGTTGATGCTCTTTCTCGAAAATATGAAGATGAAGGCTCCCTTTTCTCCCTCTCCTTCATTGCACCAGATTGGCTCCAAGCTATTCACCAGTAATGGCTACAAGATCCTAAAATTTCTCAACATATCTAACAATTGCAAGCCAATTATCCAATTTCCCTAGGTTACTCTTGGCACAATGATGAGCTTCACTACAAAAGTCATTTTCATTTAAGTAAATAGTCACAACTTAAATCCACGGTCCCCTCAAGCTTGATGCTACACCCATAGCTAGGCACTCAGGATTTACCAAAACCTATGACTGGGTCAAATGTTATTTTTCTTGGGATGGTATGAAAAAGGACATTCACACTTTTGTGGAAGAATGCGATGTTTATCAATGCAACAAGGGTGAAACAATCAAAGCTTTTGGAACACTCCAACCACTTCTAATTCCACCCGCTATTTGGAGGAACATATCTATGGATTTTATTGTGGGATTACCTAAATCAGGCAATAATTCATTCATCATGGTGGTTGTTTATCGTCTTTCCAAGTATGCTCATTTATGTGCTCTTCAAAACCCATTTACCGCATCCATTGTGGCTCAACGTTTCATGGATCGTGTCTTCAAGCTTCATGGAATACCTCATTATATTTTTTCTGATCGAGATTCCACTTTCACCAACAATTTTTGCAAGAACTTTTTAGGCTACAAGGCACCCAATTACATCTCAACACTTCCTATCATCCCTAAAATGATGGTCAAACTGAAGTTGTCAACAAGTGTTTGGAGACTTATTTGAGGTGTTTTTCCTCTGAAAGGAAAAATGAATCGTATCAATGGTTACCATTAGTTGAATGGTGGTACAACACTCCTTACCATACAACTACTCATATGAATCCTTTTGAAGGAGTATATGGACAACATCCACCATTTGTTCTCTCCTACATGCTAGGTGTCTCAAAGGTCCAGGCAGTTGACCAAACACTTACAGTTTGAGATGCTATTATCCATACCCTCAAAGAGAATTTGGTCATGACTCATAATCTCATGAAGAAACAAGGTGATCAAGATCGCTCAGAACACCAATTTTCTAGAGGAGACCATGTATTTCTTCGACTGCAACCTTATAAGAAAACTTCACTCAAGGCTGAACATTGTCAAAAATTGGTGCCCAAAATTTATGGTCCTTATAAAGTTCTAAAGTGCATGGGACATGTGGCCTATTAGTTAGCTTTTCCTAGTTCTTCTAAGATCCATACTATTTTTTGTGTCTCTTTCTTAAAGAAGGTAATTGGAACTAAGTGCCAAACTCAAACTAGCCTTCCCAAGTTGGATGAAGAAGGATCCATCTAGTTGCAACCACAAGCATTTTTGGACCAACATGAGCATTGTATTCGTCAGTGCACCATCAAGGAAATGTTAGTTCATTGGAAATATACAACTCTAGTAGATGCCACCTGGGAGTTAGCTACCATTCAACAACAATTTCCTCATCTCAAGCCTTGACGGCAAGGATATTATTAAGGGGGTGGGAATGTTAGGGACCTAACCTACCTAACCCCTCAAGTGGGTAGAATAATATATTTCCATGTAATAAAGGTAAATATTAATCAGGCCTAGAAATAAGGAGGAATAAGTCAAATGTAATAAGACCTAATAGAATCTTTCACTTCTAGAAGTATCTTCCTCTAGATTGTTCTTTAGGATAAATATATTTAGTATAAATAGGAGTAGAGGGTATGAGAATTTTTTTCTTGAAGAATTATTGTAATAGAGCTCTGCTCTGCTGGAGGTTTCCCCCTCTAAGAGGCAAGCGAACCTTGTTCCCTATCAATAAAGGTATAATTTTGGTGTTTGTGGTTCCATATAATTTTTTGTTCCGATGTTATCTCTCTAGTATTTTCGTATTTTGTTGGTATCTGGGTTTTATTTCCTGCATCATTTCTCTTTTTTTCTAATATAATAGACTGGGTACCTTACAAGCTCATCTATTCACACTTGCTAGATTGTACTAGGTATTTTTGGGTCCATCATCATCATCGATGGATCCCATCGCGTCTGTTAGTGGTATACATTAATTGTTGGCAATCATATGGTTTCTACCATGCTCAACATCATCTCATTTATTCACATGTTATAGATTCATACCATTTGGGGTTTGAGATGAAGACCTTGGGTTAGGACCACATCCTTCCTTTATAGAATCCCCTCCCAAGTTGTGATGGAGTTATTCATGAGTTGTTCAGAGATGCTCGGACATCAAGTCATCTTACTAATTTATATACTGTGACATAGATCCACATTTGTACTTGGTCGTGGATATGTTCTCATTTTTTACATGGATCCACAGTGTATTAGTTCATGGCCATGATCTAGTCAATTTTGTCATGCATGGATCCACAATGTATTTTTTTTTATGGCTATGAACTTAGTTTCTATTACCGAGCATGGGTATGCCCTCTTATGACCTCATACTTTAGGGGGAAACTATTATACAATTATTTTACACATGATTACCTAATGGATATTCTCTATAGTTTAGCAGGATAAAATAGTGAGTTATGTCACTTTTCCCTTTAGTATACACCATCATTTTTCCTAGTCGCAAGTTGTCCTTTTACATATCGTGACCCAAATTTATGGTCACACTTTTCTCTCTTGCAAATCGTCACTGGTCGCATCCTACAGGAATGTAGGGTGTGACTGGGCCTGTTACTCTCAAATTATGAATGGTTACAATGAGATAGGATGAAGCTCAGATTTCTCACAATTTGACCTCGAGAAGATTGTTATTTTGAGAAAAAGAAAGAGTAAACTTATAATGTCATATTGATTACAGAGCTTGGGAAAGGAAATTAGGAGAAGCTTCATCAAGATATTTGTTTGTAAGCTATATATTTTTACTTTATTAATAGAAGATGCACATGATTTTCCCCTCTAATTGATTGTATATGGTGATTATAATATTTATAGAGAGTTAATATTTGCATGTCTTTATGTCATATTATTAGATCTATTAGTGATTGATACATGTTACATTTGATCTTGTGAGAGGTGTTTGTTGGTGTTCTTATGTGTGTGGATCTACATTCATGAATTTGAAGGAAATCTTCAAAGGACTGAATGACCAAGGAGCATGTAGGGACAACCATTAAACTACCAAGTCCTCTACTCTTTCATCTCAGATATTGCTTCATGTATGATTTAGATATAATAAATATTTTAGCTTGCGGGTCTAGGAAAATCCTAAGGGAGGTAACTCTTGTAGGGTACATTTATCCTACAACAAAAGATAGGGTTTTTGACTCATCCTAAATTCAGTTGTAAATGAGTAGTCTTGGATTTTTTCTATAACTTTTTTTCTGGGAGGTTTTAGACAATGAAATTTTGTGGAGACTGAGGCAAAATGTCATAGTATAAGTGGTCCAAATTTCATGTTCTGGTTCAGTATACTTTTGGATATATATTTAATAGAATGAAACGTTTGTGACTAGTCCTAAAATCAATTATCTTGGCATTTTCACTGTAATTGTTTTTTAGTGAAGTTTCAGACTCAAATATTTTCACAATCCTGATTTGACATAGTGAAGTACATGTAGAAAAATTTCATATTTTGAATCATTATATTTTATGATATATTTCTTTTGGAAGTTAGGGTTTTTACACAAGCTATTTTCTTGTGATTTTGGGATCTTTTTCTGTGGTTAGCAAGCTCATTTAAAAAAAATAGAGATTTATTTCCATATATGGTCAGTAGTGCTTTGGATTTAGGGAAGAGAAATGAGATTTGGGGAGGGGGGTGTTGAAGGAGAAGAGTTTTTGAATATAAAATGGTGGGATGAATGGAAGGATGTGTTGTTTTCCATATTTTATTTTTCACTAATACACCATAAAAGAACGAACTACCATCTTTAACTTTCACTCACCCATTAAGGCTTTGACTTCATCTATAAATTTTTCCCTTTGTGTATATATAATTTATTTCGATTTTACATTAGGATGTTACCTCAGTTTAAAATTTTATCCTCTTTTATATTTAATTTGTTTGATGCTCGTATTATATTTTTTCCTTTATCTATGGAATTGTGTCTTTTTTTTTCAATCCTTAATTAGTAGAAGAACTATATAGTCCATAACTTATAACTAGATGAAAAGTTCGTTAATTAAACTTACCTTGTTAAAATATATCTTTACACATTTCATTTTCATTTTTTATCAAAATTACTTTCTTTGTTATGCATCACTTAATTGACACCCTATGGAGTACATACATAACTTGTAACTAGATAAATTTTCCTTCAATTGAACTTACCTTATTACATCGAAGATGTTCTCTAGGGGGAGGTTCCTCTCTTGACCTTCGTCGTCTGTCCAAAACCAATATAAAATTTCCATATGTTATTTAGCAACTGACCAATATTCCATCGCCACGTGTTTTTCTCACCAACATGAAATTGCGACTGTTCAAATAGGTGGCCCTTCACTGGAAGGAACAAATACAATGTTGCCAAGTTTTTGGATGCAGGTATGAGGTTCTGATTTTCAAAGAATTTAGGTATTGTAAGTTTGGATTTGAACATTTACAGAGCCATTTGAGACACAGGAGCACCGATATAGAGCAATTTCAAGGCTTTAAGTGGTTTTCTAAGGCTCGGATTTGGACATTTTCTGTTCCACTTGCAGGCTTGACAATTCATTGTTTTCACATCTTTGTTGGTAGGTCGGGAAGGTTAGTTTTGTAGCAAGATTAAAAAATTAGAGAAAATTATGGTTTTATGAGTGATTATCGCCTTATTTGTTTTAGAGAAACCAAGTGTAGCATCTATGCTGACATTTTGTTGCTCCAGAGGCTAGGATTCTCAAATTCTATTGTATTTGAGGTTTGGTGGTCTAGATTGGAGATATTATTCAAAGTCTATTTCACCAGAGGACAGATTTGAAGTGTTGTGGATTCTATTATCGTGGCCGTATTTTTTTCTTTCCTAGCTCTGTTTTGGGCTAAGAGCTTCCACTTTGGTACTTTAGTGGGTCAAAATTGAGAAACCATGTTAAATATTTAAATTTACATTGGGCATTCCAGATTTGACAAATTAAGCTCTATATTTAGGCTTAAATCATTTTCAGATTATCTTTGTCGGTTTTTCTATATATTTTCAATTTTTATGTTTGTCTTTCCAGAGTCTTGGATTCTCTCACGGAACCACACTTGATGTTCGACAGTCTGGAATTCAACAATTCTTAAAAGGCTTGGATTCAATTCATCAGGATTTCATTTCTGCGTGGAATCTTGGATTTGTATTTTTCCATATGCTTATTGTGTTCCATTTGTCAGATTACGAGGCAACTATTCACTTAAATGAATTTTAATTTATGTATTTATTTATTTGATTAACAACCAACCAATTTGCTATGGCCACATTTTTTTCTCTTTATCACCTCAGAATTTGACTCTTCAAATAGGCGGCCTTTCACTGGAAGGAATGAAGAGAATTCACGGCAGAGCAATTCCTCCTCATCATCCCTCTCATCAAGGGAGCAGTTCCTCCTCGTTTAGAAACAATGATGAAGGTAGAGGAAATTTTATGTAGTTCAAGCTCCATATCAAGTGTGATTCTTCACTATTGTTGAATCCCTCAGGGGAAATATCAGATGGGGATTTCTTAAGCTCGGTATTAAAAGAGGATTTCTTCTTTTCAGCTTCATCGTCAAGTGTCCAGTGATTCGTTCTTGGGATGGATATTGAAAACATTCTGAAATTCAGGTTTCTTCCTCCAAACAATCTTCTCCCACATAGTCTCTAAAATTTCCTTTGGGTTTGGGGACAATGGGTATGCGATGAAAATAATATTGTTTCAAAAAGCACCTACATACATAAAGAACAATTTCTTATTATGGAAATTCAGTAATCTGAATCAAAAATAAATTAATAAAGAGCAAACGTGTTTCCTTTCAGAAAATTAAAATGGTTTGAATAAATGGAAACCTCAATTACCTTTAATTTCTTGATCATCGGAGAGGGTCATTTCCATAGTTGTTTTTACAACACCCCCAATATGTTATATCCCAAACACGGACACCTCTCTCTGGAGAAGAATTTGTTTCAAATTAAAAGTATTTTTCTCCAACCCAACTACAAAATCAGGCTTACCTGACCCACTATAATTACTAGTAGGAGCCTCATAAAAAGATACATCAAACATATCATCTGAGCCCATTTGTTTTCGCATCATGGAAATCTCATAGGGATCAAAAGCTACACCAAACATATCATCTAAACCCATTTGTTGTCGCATCATGGCAATCTCACAGGGATCATTGTTCATCTTGGGCATGATTGTTTCGCTCACCTTTCTCTTATCCACTCCCCCCATGTCATACAGGTGGCGAAGACTCTTGAACTCTGATATGAGATTCTTCAGCTTAAGAGATCAATCAACATGCATCTGATACTGAATGAAGTCACGGATCTCCTTCTTCAGCTGGTGGGTTTTAATTTATGGATGATTGTAGAGGGATATTGCCATAGTTTTTTTTCCAACATACCCCATACCTTGCATCCCAAACATAGAAACCTCTCTCTGGAGTAGAATATTATTCAAATAAAAAAAAAAATTCTCCAACCCAACTACAAAATTAGGCTTACCTGACCCATTATATTTACAAGTAGGAGCTTCATCAAAAGATTCAAACATACCATTTGGGCCCATTTGTTGTATCATCATGGAAATATCATGGGCATCATTGGTCCACTTGGCCACGATTGTTGGGTTCAGCCTTCTCTCATATAGTTCCCCCAACTTGTACATATTGTGAAGCTCCCATAAATTGCCTACAAAGTTGCTCTCCTCAATGGATTCCCTACATAAAAATGGATTTGACTCTTTAATTATTCATCATTTTAATGTTCTGAACCTCCTTCTTAGCTTCCAAAAACCTCTAGTTTAAATAGTCTTGAAGTTGGCAACAAAATCCCAACTATCCCCCAAGATCTGGCCTCAAAAAGGGCTCAAGATCCTCTAAAAATGGACTAAGTCTCCCCAAACTGGCTTAAAATCCATTAAATATTATAATACATATTTGAAAACCCATATTTGGCAAATAATAGGGTGCAAACCCTTTTCTCCAGGCCCCTGGGTCATGTGCACACCCTCCATGTGTCCATGGGCTAGCGTTGGCTTGTTGGCCCCCTTAACCGTTGACCCTTGGTCATGTGGCTTGGCCATATGGCCACCACCTAAACCTCCACATGCCAAAATAATAGTTTAAACCCCTAGTCATAATCCTTTATTTACGCCCTTGGTCAGTGGGCTAGCCCAACCAACCGGGTGCTAACCCACTTATCTGCACTAAGGTGAAAGTTTAGGTCATATGCTATGGGCATATGGAACGATGAACGTGTCGGGGGATAACCAACATGTGAGAACTCATGCACAAATGGATAAGAGTGTGGGCATATGGTTGTGGTTATATGGATGTGTGTCGGGGGATGGGACTAGGCCCCAACCCTTAATTCCACCTATGGAACCCACCATACATTTTAAATATAATGTTTCGACCATATGGTATAAGCACTAACGTGGGTGGGCTGGTATCCCAGTCCTTCCAAAACTCTCACCGCCCAAAACAGAGGTCACGATTTCGACTCCATGGGAGTCCATACAATTTTACCAATCACTGACTAATGGAGGGGTGACACATGGTAGCCCAAGACTAGGCCACGTGGCACCATGATATTCGCCAAATAACTTCCACGTGTCCAAACATGATTCATCCACCTATCAACAATATCTTCCTAGTCAACAAGACACTATAATTGCCATGTCATTGTATGACCATACGACCTATACAGTCAGTTGCCATGTCAGCACTGTATGAAATGTACAAACTGTACATTCATCAAAATTTTGCTTGTTTGGAAAAATGAACAGACCGTGATATCTTTCTCATACGATGTATGTTTGAGCCTGTTCAAGTTGCGTTGGGTCCATAACGACGAGGCCTATGCACATGTCCATTTTGAAGTGATTCCAAGCACATTTATGTTTAGGCCTTCCTAGACCCATTTTGGTTCCTAGACCCATTTTGGTTCCTAGATCCATTTTGGATCACGCCTCCCCACTAAATACCTTTTGGTACTTCAAAAGGATACTAAATTGACCTTACTAAGGATAAAATAAAACACTATGTTGTACAAAATGATGTTATAACAAGTCATCATTACAACATGTATGATTACAGTAATGGAAGAAAAATACAATGAAGATGTGACATCCACTTCTGGCAAAACCAAGTGAATCACTTCTTTCCTTCATGTTGTTGCTCTTGCTTTGCTGGTACTACCTCTTCCTGGGCGAGTACATGCACAATCCTTTTGTCCTTCTTTGGATGAATCTCTGAATTAAGATTCCAACATTTAGCCTTTTGATGTCCACCCTTGTTGCAATAAGTGCAGTGGTTTTTTGACATCCAAAATTGTTTTCCCTTCTCTTTCTTTCATTGTGGAGTTGAATCTTTATGTCGTGTCTCCTTCCTGATTGACATAAATTTCCTGTACAAAGATTGTCTCTTCCAACACTTGGCCATACAATGCTTTGGTGAATGACAAAACATGAAAGGATACATATTCCACAAGTTTTGGATTACATGATTATGCTTTTTATAATCAAACAAATATTTGGAACAACCATGACCATTATACATGTCTTGCATATCTTCACTTTTCTTTGGAGATGAATTGCATTCACTATCACCATCATGAAGTGATACACCATCACCTTTCGTGAATTGTTCTTGCAATGACTTAAGCTGGTCATTTGAAGCATCACTTGCTTCTGATGTTTTGGAGCATTCTCCAATCTTCTCTCTACCATATCCCAATCCTAAATAACGAGGTATTTCCACAACCTCTATGGAAGTAACGATACCTTGGCCCTTATTTCCAAGGCCCTTTCCTTCATAACCCATCTTGGTAAGAAATTTTGAACCTATACCTCTTGTATGTTTTTAAAATGGATCAAAATAACCATCTTGATGGGAACAATGTGAAATTTATGAATGACTTCCATTGCATACCTCAAAGATAATTTCTGAATCAGGTGTAGAAGGAAATTCCTTCAATTCTTCTTCGCTTTTGTCGTTCTTTGGAGATTTCTCTTGAACCAATCTCTTTCGTTCCAAGTAATATTCATACAACACTTTCACCATCTCTTCCATGGAAAAGAGAGTAGTTCAAAAATTGTTTTCATCTTGAGAAACTCCCTCTTTAGATGTCATTTTCCTAGTAGTCATGCAAACTCAAAAACCAACCATCAACTAGCTCTAATATCACTT
The DNA here is from genome assembly GCA_000966675.3 of Picea glauca. Taxonomy (NCBI): domain Eukaryota; kingdom Viridiplantae; phylum Streptophyta; class Pinopsida; order Pinales; family Pinaceae; genus Picea; species Picea glauca. Next base: position 84,337 of record JZKD02S1923263.1, read on the forward strand.
GATTCGAAAAGATCTTTTAAAGACAATGGTTGAGTTTTAAAACATGTGTTCTTTAACCATTTAGGAAACTGATGAAAGAGAAAGAATTAAATATTAAGCATGACAGCCATAATGAAATATACAGATTTGCAAATAAGCATAATGATCAACAAACCATAACAACAAAAGTTGATAATGGAGTTCAGCAATCTCGCCTACATCTCTGGGCCTTTGTCTCAGTGGGTGAGGCTTTCTTATTTCTGTTCAAATATTCAAATGTACATCATAAAAGTTCCAAATGGATTACAAACTGATATGGTTGTGTTCTTCTAGATCTCAAGAACCCATCAAAACTGATGGCATTGAAAATGGATGAACAAATCTCCCATAAATGGTCCGCAAAGTTTCTCTCCTCAATGGATTCCTTGCATAAAAATGTCTTTGGATCTTTAATTCTTCATCATTTTCCTATTCTGAACCTCCTTCTCAGCTTTGAAGAACCTTTGGTTTAAATAGGTTTGAAGTTGGCAACAAACTCCCAACCTTCCCCCAAGATCTGGCCTAAAAAAGGGCCCAAGATCCTCCAAAAATGGACTAAATCTCCCAAAATTGGCTTAAAATCCATTAGAAATCATAATACATAGTTGAAAACCCATATTTGGAAAATAATAGGGCACAACCCCTTTTCTCCAGGCCTATGGGTCATGTGTGTGCCCTCTAGGTGTTACCCATGATTTTGGTCATCATGATGATGTATTGATGATGGTGTACTCAGGCTCTTCATAAGAACTTTCTCCTGAGAAAAGTTACTTTCATCTCTTCCCAAAAAACTCATTTTTGAAGAAGGTTCACAGGCTGCTAGTATATTTGGGTGCAAGAATGCCTGATTCTCGGAGGCTTCTTTAAGCCAAGGTGCGAACTTCTCGCACTGTGTTGAATAGTCAGGGTGCAAACTCTTCCTAAAGCATGGAAAAAGATGAATTCTCGATGTTTCTAGAAGGGAATATTCTAGAAGGATGGGTTGGCATTCGAATGGTTATCCTTGTACTGGATTCCCTGATATTTTGGGATCATTCTTATCACAGTAACTATCTCATTCTCTCCTATATATTGAGAGAATTCTCATGGAAAAGGTTAAGCAAGATTAATTTGAGAATTGGTGAAAGAATTGTGTGAAGGACTTAGTTTGAACAACAACTTGGAGACTCCAGCAAGTTTATCAAGAGGATTTGATCTTCTTCATGCAAGGATTGAGAAAGTCTGTGTGTTGAAGCCAAGAGCCATCGAAAGGAAGTTTGCGACATCAAGGCTCAGGTTGTAATTTTTACTTTCAATTAATATGATACAGTGGCATGTCCCTTTCCCATAAATATGTTTCCACTTTATTGTGTAATTCCTTGATCATACACATAGGTTGACAGTTGAATATATTGAGCTATCTTCACTTTGGTTGGTTTGTGTTGTCTTGGTCTTGACTTCACGAGAGCACTGGAGCGAAGCAGGAGCAACAAAGACCCTAGGAAGAGATAATAAGGTATGTTATTTTTTCTTTCCTCCTAGTTAATTCAATGGTCAAAACTTAGGGAAAGAGTCATGTCCTGTCCTGTTTTGTTCTAGATCCAGGTGGATCTAGGGAGATCAGTTAGTGTCCGCACCTAACGATTAGTCCGATAACAAAATTGATGACTCCACTAGGGAGCATCCCATTTTCTTTGTGGCTTTTGGTATTTTTCTGTGGCCATTTTCTCTTGTTTTACTTTTCTCCTTTCCTATCAATCTCCAAGTCTTCAGGATATCCTGATAGACCCTCTGGGTCTAGAGGAATTTTCAATTTTTTCTTCATTTTCCAAAAATTTGACTAGTTTCATAGGTTCTTGCACTACACTTCATTGTAGCCTACGAGAATCCACAGAGATCGCACTCTTCCTTTAGGTTGCAGTGCGAGGTTCTCGCACTTTTCTCAAGGGCCACCTGCGAGAATCACTAATTCTTGCACTGTGTAATACTACCAGCCTGCGAACTCATTTTTTCAAAATTTTGGATTTGAGTTTTGGCATCTTTAACTGCCCAGATCAGTTTAGGTGCCTTATAAGAGTTTCTTGGACCATTGATTGGTGTCTTTCTTGTCTTCGTTTGCGTGCATGAATAGTCTTAGGATTTCAAGGCTCTTCTTGTCACTTTTGTCTTGACTTTCGTTTCTTGACTTTTCTTGGCAAAACCATACTCTCTGATTTCAAGATCTGAGTGTGTTTGATTAGTTAAGAATCGCTGATCAGTTGAAAGTTGAGTTTTCTTGGTCTTTTATCATTTGCTTATTGTTTGAAAGATCATTTTTCTTATGCAATTGAAAAGACTATATTGGTTTGTTTTTTATTTTTGTTTTCAATGAAAGAGTGGATTGGGTTATTATCATTGCTTGTTCATTGGTTTTTCATTTTCTGTACTCTCATTAGCATGGTGAGGGTCCTTTTTGAAAAGTGAACAAATTTTTCTTTCAAAAAATCATTTTTGTCTTCGAAAACATTGAACATCAAATTATTGAAATTGTTGAAAAAGAAGCAATAGAGAATTGTTATTTGATGCGTGATTTGTTGTATTTGCATTTTAAAGGAACTTTTGCATTGTAGTTCAAGGTTAATCTGGAAAAATTTCTCTTTCCATCCCATCCATAGGATTCATTAAACGAAAATTGATCTATTTCATTCTCATCCATGCATTGTTGGGTCAGAGTCATACAACATAAGTTTCATCTTCGTTTCCTTTGAGTAAACAACAAATCTTAATAACACTGTGCAATCATAAAATTTAACTAGTAACTCTTTTCTAGGGATCTTTTACACCAACATTTAGCTAGGCTAGCGCTTTGGAGTAGGAAGAGAGATACACTCTCCAAAAGCACAAAACACACAATAGAATCTTGTGTTAGGGAGTGTTAAATTCCATTT
>JZKD02S1923263.1:87310-101606 GCA_000966675.3 Picea glauca
GTTAGGGAGTGTTAAATTCCATTTGCAACATATTGTCCTAGGAAGCCCTTCTCACACAAGGGTCAAGCACGAGGTCACATTGGTATTGGCAAAGTTACTCACCCTGCTTTGTTGATATCAGTGTAGAGATTGCACGTATTACAGGGAGCACTCGGAGGTATACCCACAATGATGAGTGGAAGCCTTTTGAGTTGATTTTGGGCTAGATACCCTGCCCTTGCGTGTGGATCGGACTATTGACTGTCCCCCCAGGATTTATTATTGTTGGTGGTGACCTTAGTGGCATATGTTTCTAGGTTCTTACCCGAGGTGACTGTGAAGGGGAAAGTCTTCACGGTACTTGGAACTGACATTGACCAAACTCACTCGGGCTCCTTAGAGGGTATACCCACGATTATGTGTGGGAGCTTGCACCAGGGTGTAAGTCCGTTAAGCAGGTCGTCAGTGTAACTTTTCCACCCTAGACCAACCCCTTCTCATCTCGTTGTTGCGACGTTGGATTTCATCACCAACTAGTGGCTTTGAAATTAGAAGGTCTGGTTTGCTGTGATTGCTTCCCAGATTTTTGTTTACTAGCACGTGTTGTTTGTTTCTCGAAGTTGACCATAGGATTTTCTTCGTGAAGATTGTCACTCGTTTACAATAGCTCCTCCACGTCATTCATGTAGAATGCAAGGTTTATCTCCAGAGCATCTGGACGGTTCTCAACCCTTTCCTACAAGTACACCTGAGGGTTCTCCTCGGTAAAGTGAAGCCATAGTCGTCACCACACCACCAGTGGAACGAACTGACTCTTTAGAACATTTTCGAATTACAAATACTCAAGAGGACTTTCGACTTTACCCCGATTCTGAGAGATGTTTTATGTGAGCAAAATCTTCCAGAGACTTAATTGTTGTGTATTTTGGATCTCCGTTTGGACCTGGGGACCAAGATCCTTTTTGGTCTATGGGAGTTTTTCGATGAGACCTTTTTGGTCCAGGTTTACCTATGATTTCTGATATCAATCCACTTGTGATTTCTGAAATCTCTGATACAGAGACAGTACCAGTGACTACCACTTATCACTTTACCGTCCATGCTGAAATGGCCCATCTTGCAGCGACTATGAGTGTTCCAACCAGGTTTACTGTGGTTAGTATTGCTCCCATCAACACACCACGAACTTCCAACGTCAATCCAAAACTACCACCTGGATATCGTGCATTGAATGCTTCCATTCCTACTATTGCGCAAACTCCATCCGGCTCTCCTAGTGGTCCTTCTTCTTCAGGGCACTTTCTTCTTGGTTTTGTTCCAACACTCCCTCAATTTCCTTTTGGAGGACCTTCTTCGTCTTCTGCTGGAAATCCTAATCCTAGTGGCACTATTCTTTCATTCAATCCAAATTACCAGTTTCCGATTGGTGGACACTTTCACCAAGGTGGTATGACTCAACCCCCTCTCAGTGGAAAAATCCAAATTGGAACATTGACCCCAATTGGAACACCACCTTCGATGGGAGGACCAACCCCACCTTATGGGAAAAACATACCTCTGTCCTTGGCCCAGTATTGGAATCAGTTGATACAAAATCCTCCTCAATTGACTGGGGGGCAACAGTTTCTAACTGCGTCCGTAATACCCCCTAGCATGGGCCAACCATATCCATGTTCGTTCAATCCCATTTGGGGGGCGAATGCTCAAACTTAAGCCCCTTTTCCAGGGTATACTCCTATGAGCTACTATCCTCTCCAACTACAACCGAATATGCCTGGGTCTTCACATTATATGCAGACTACTTATGGTCCTATTGTTTTGTCAACAAGGCTTCCTCCCCAAAGCCACCAGTACCCGCAGGTGAACCAACAGTTACCTTTTCTCTCCACTTTGCATCTTTCGGATTTGTCAAGGATTTTAAATGATCCTATTCGTCACTCTCCCCAATGGCCTGTTATCCCAGCCAAGATTCCATCGGACATTCCTAAATTTGACGACAAAGCGGGAGAGGACCCAAACAATCATGTCATGAATTTTGACCTATGGTGTTCATCCAACTCGTTGATGGATGACTCTATTCATTTACGTATTTTTCAACGAATCCTTATCGGTTCTGCTGCGAAGTGGTATATTGAATTTCCACGAAGTTTCTTCTCTGAATTCAACACTCTAGCTATGGCTTTCCTTACGCATTACCAGTTACCGATCCATTATGACACTGGGACCGAGATTTTGAGTTCCTTCAAACAGAGCAAAGGCACTCATATATCTGATCACATCCATGAGTGGCGAAGGAGACGACGTCTCATTAAACTTGAGCTCCCCGATCAGTTGTTGGTCGAGTGGTTCACAAAATCATTTTTGAACGACATCGGTAAGGACATTTCCATGGGTGGCGTAGTCATGGAAGAGAAGGCTATAAGTTGTGCTCAATATCTTGACCTCGTTTATTCACAAATGGGACCCTTTTATGATTTACTACCTGACTTACCTCGTCCTCATACTTCCAGCACTTCAACTACTCCAGCTGCCTCGCATGCAGCTGATGGTGTGATTGGCTCTTCCCAGGCCCAACCACATTCCGTGTCAAGAACAAACCCTAAATATGATTCTTCTAATGTTCAAAATGCTCCATCTCCTGCCCCTCCCACCAGAAAGACTTCAGAGGTAAATGTAGTTCAATCTACCCCTGCCGGTAACAATAAATCTAAAAAGTGGAGAGGTAAGAATAAGGAGGGAAAAAATAATTCTCAAGCAGAGAAAACCAAAACTACCCCTGTTGACGATCGGGATAAGCGCAAACCACGATACCCTTGTCTTATCTGTGGTGATGATCACTACACGAAGGATTTTTCATGATGTGTCGAGGTCACTAAGTTGCTTCAAGGATCTCCAAAACCACCTGCCCCGGATGTCTTGTCCCAACCCTTCCCGTCTCAACAACAGGCTCAGTTGGTCATCCATGACCAACCCTCTTCTTCTACTACATCATATGTTTTGATGTGTACTGGTGATTCTAAACAGAACAACGTTGCACTCACTATTCGAGCCAAAGATTATTCTCCCTCTAAGGAGAAGGTTGATGATCTACCGCCTTCTTCGGCACAACCCTCTCCTGCGACTCCACCTACTAACGGTCCTCTTCCTCTCGAACGACTTAGCCTCAACACATTTTTTTGACCCTCCCCCAAGGGTGTCGTTTAGAAATAGGCTTTCAATCCTCATGCTCATGCTGCCCAGAACTACAGCATTGTTGAAGATCTTTCCCAAGCACCTTCTGCGATGCCAACCCTTGAAGTCCTTCAGACTTGTCCCGCACAACGAAAGGCACTGTTGAAAGCTATCTGTGGGATCGATCCGATGGATACAAATTTTATAGTCTTTGACTTGGAAGATCACATTCCCAGGTTACCCCCTCAACTTCCATTCCAGATCCAAGTGGTTGTCTCTGACAAAAACATTTCCCGAATCGTTATCGATGAGGGTGCCTTGACATGTGTTATGTCTCTTGCTTGTTGGAAAGCCATTAGCTCTCCTCCTTAGAATGAATCCCAGAACACTCTTAAAGCCTTCAACGAATCTAGTTTTAATCCCTACGGTGTCCTTCCTTCGTTGCCCATCACATTAGAAGGAAAAATGGTCCAAGTCGAAGTGGAAGTCTTTGACGCTCCCCTTGACTATAATATTTTGCTTGGCCGCATATGGATCGATTCCATGTGCACAGTTGTGTCGACCCTTTTTCGTGTAGTACATTTCCCTCATCAAGGAAAGGTTGTTACCGTCGACCAGCTAGCCTTCTTCAATTCCGATACCCGTACTGGCAACGTACCGTTTATTGCTAAAACCCAACCGGGTTATGAGAACGTCGATGTAAGCCTTTTAAAGGACTCCTCGTTAATGGGTACTTTCCCCATTCCACTGCCTGATGTTCCATGCTCGTTTGTTGCTTCTATCAACATGATCTCCACTTCGCCTCACAAACTTCCAGTGTCTCACGACCCCTGGATAGTCCCTAACCTTGGAGATCATATTCATTTCGGCGACGAAATGCCCTTAAGTCCGGTTGAATCTGCCTATCAGGCCATTCAATCGACAACACCTTCTACTCCTTCTCTTGATGAGTTGTCTCCCGATCCTTTTCATGTTATTTTTCCCACTGACGAGATGATCATGTCTGTCATGGAAGACACCCCTTGGGATGATGGACATCATCGTTCCATCCTCTTTCTGGAGCAACATACTCTTGAGAATTACCAATGAATTTTGCCTCCGTCGATCGTTGTTGTCATCTCGACTGTTCCCGAGTCCGCACATGATGTGTTTTCTGAAGGGAACTTAAGAAATATCTCGCCCACGATTCCCATTGACATGTCCATCAAACCTGGGATTGTCGAAAATTTCCATATTGGAGCTTCGTGTTCTTCCAACGAAATAGTCACCTACACCTCCCTTTTCAAATAATTTTGTGACATCTTTGCCTGGAGCTATGAAGAAATGCCAGGTATCGACTTTGCGATTGTAATACATGAGATAAAGACATACCCCGATGCTAAACCCGTCCGAAAACGCCTTCATCCAGTTCACCCACGTAAAGCGACTGTTATCAAGCTCGAAGTCGAGAAACTTCTGAAATCCGGCTTTATTTATCCGGTGGCTCTCACAGAATGGGTTTCCAATCTTGTCCTGATTGACAAGAAACAAGGTACCATTCTTTTATGCGTTGATTATAGAGATATCAACAAAGCTTGTCCCAAAGACAACTTTCCTACCCCCTTCATTGATCAGATTGTTGACAATTGCGTCGGAAGTGAAATCTTCTCTCTCATGGATGGTTTCTCCGGGTATAATAAAATTAACATTGTTCTCAAGGATCAACATAAGATTTCTTTTATTTGTCCTTGGGGTACTTTTGCCTATCAGAAACTTCCTTTCGGTCTCAAGAACGCTAGTGCAACTTTTCAACGTGCTATGTCTTATGCTTTCCATGATATCAAGCACATCTTTCAACCATATTTGGATGATTTACCCACTCATTCAATGCGAAGAGTCGACCACCCAACCCACCTCTGAGCCATTTTCGTTCGCTTTCGGTTCTATCGTATACGTTTGAATCCTCATAAGTGCATTTTTTTCATAGAATCCAGTTGTCTTCTAGGTTTTATCATTTCACATCAAGGGATCTGGGTGGATCCTTTAAAGGTTGAGGCGATCCTTAATCTCCCTCCTCCTTCTACACTTCACCAGTTTCAAAGTTTGTAGGGGAAAGAAAACTTTCTTCGTTGTTTTATCCCAAATTATGGCAAGATAACTCGTGGATTTACGTGGCTATTAAAAAAGGATTCAAATTGTGTATGGGATGCCATTGCTAACAGTGCTTTTGAAGCTTTGAAGTTGTCCCTAACGCGAACTCCGCTTCTCTTTCCCCCCGATTATAGTCGCGATTATTTCCTTTACCTTGTTGCCTCAGATTACACCATTGGCATGGTTCTCGTCCAAGAGGATGATGCTCACGACGAACATGTTATTTACTACTTGAGTCGAAGTCTCACACAGACTGAAATAAAGTATCAACATGTCAAGAAACTGGCCTTGGTTGTCGTCTAAGTTGTTCAATGCTTCCGGCACTATATCCTCTCACGTAAGACTACAGTGACTTTTCATTGCAACCCTATGCAACACATTCTGACACGTCAATTGCTAGGGGGAAAGTACTCCAAATGGATTGTGATACTCCAGGAGTTTGACTTGGAATTCGAATGCGCCAAGTCCAAGAAGTCCTTAGTTTTTACTGAGTTGATATGTGATTTTCCCCATTTTGAAATGGAAAAAGTAGTAGCGGATTCATTACCTGATGAATCTCTTTTCCTTATTAGCACTGATGATCTTTGGTATGGGGATATCATTATATATCTCCAAACCTAGACTTTCCAGCCAACTTTGTCCAGTACTAAACGACATCACATCCGATACCAAGCTCGTCAATACATCATCCTCGGGGATACTCTTTATCGTCGGGGGATTAACTCTGTTTTTCGACGTTGCTTAACATTTGATGAAGCCAAGAAATCTCTGAATGACTACCATTTTGGAGGATGTGGTGGTCATATGTCTAGGTATGCTACTACCCAGAAGATATTACGTGCCGGGTATTTTTGGCCTTCTTTATTTAATGATTACATCACTGCCATTCAAAAATGCCATGCCTGCCAGACCTAAAATCAGAAGATTCGATCACATCCTGCTCCTCTTCACCCTGTGGTCTCAGTTGGTCCCTTTGTGAAATGGGGCATCGATTTCATGACATGTCACCCTCACTCGGCCCAGGGGCATGGTTACATTATTGTAGCCATTGATTACTTTACGAAATGGGCCGAGGCGATGCTGACATTTGACAACATTGGAAAGACTGCAACATTATTTCTTTTTAATCACATCATAGCTCGTTTTGGTGTTCTCCAAGCTACCGTCACTGATCACGGTAGCCACTTTAGGAATTTTATGATGCCCGAATTTACTGAAAATTTGGGTCTTCGCCATGATAACTCAACGCCCTATTATCCACAAGCCAATGGACAATTCGAAGTGATTAACAAATTTCTCATAACTATGCTCCGATGAATGATAGGGATTCATAAAACAAGTTGGCACACAATGTTATTTTCGACATTGTGGGCATACCGGACATCCGTCAAGTCCTCTATTGGTTTTACACCTTTTCGGTTAGTCTATGGCGTGGAAGCTATTCTCCCGATTGAATGAGAGATACCCTCTTTAAAACTAGTTGTTGAACTCCTACCCAACACTTCTGCTAAGGAAGAACGTCTATTGTATCTTATGTGATTAGATGAAATTTGACGTGATTCCACCCTAGTCATCGAAGCTCAGAAAAATCCTATCAAGGCCCAATACGACAAGCATGTCAAGCCTTGCATTTTTTCCGAAGGTGATCTTTTTCTTCTCTATGAACAAGATCGAGATATGTTAGGAGCTGGGAAATTAGAAGCCATGTGGCGAGGTCCTTATATTGTTCGATGAGTTTTGGAAAAATGAGCTTATGAGTTAGTAGATTATTATGGTATCCCTTTGAGTGAACCCAGGAATGGGTTATACTTGAAGAAGTACTATGCATAAAATCATCTGTGCAGAAGTACTTGTATTTTTATTGTATCATACTTCTTGTGTGTTACTATAGCTTTCTTTTGTCATTATCTGGTCTCCGCCCTTATGTGATGTTGTGTTTGATTTCCAGATGTCGGAGTCTTCACTACCCTATATTGGCTTCGCTGGTCGCGCTAGTCATAGTACTCATAACCTTGCTTCCACTACATGGGAAATTTACGCCCCTACAAACGAACTTGTCTCATTACGAGGTGTGTGTCTTAGTCATGCGACCAACAACATTGCAGAGTATAGCGCCATTATTGAATTATTGGTTGATGCTATCTCGCTCGGAATTTGTCATTTGGTTGTGCGACTCAATTCGCAACTTGTAGTACTACAGTTAAGTAATGTTTATACTATTCGAAGTCCTACTTTTTTATGGGTGTATTTGCGAATTCGCCTCTTGGAACGTTATTTTGATTACATTGAATATCAACATATTTCTAGATGTCTAAATACATTAACAGATGCATTGGCTAACTATGTATTAGACATAAATTTGAATCATTTATAAATAAATCACATCAATATTCACACAACACATGATAAACCGGTAGAATCCGTCTGTATATATAACGATCAAAAGTGTTTTTTACAAAAAATTTTGTCCGAAGACCAAAATGTCAAAATCTGAAGCTCATAGCTTCTACAAAGTGACGTCATGGATGATGTTCATGGTAACACACGACTGCCCGAGCAACCCTACGGAGCAGGCGACTCATGGATCCTGATACTCCTACAGTATGACATTGATTGCATCGTGGAACCTCTTCCAGAGGCATGTCTGGAATATCTGCGGTCAGGCCCTCTAGATTTTCTTCCACCACTTGATAATCCTCGGCATATTGTGGCACTGCCGCTACCTCTCCTCGTCACTGAATGGGAGAAGTACCAGGAGGTATGTAAGGTCCAACATCTGTGACATCAACAACAATTTTGTATTTAGTCTTTGGACAAACATATAAAACAAAAACATTTGAATATGATAAAAATTTACAAAAACATTTAAAAATAAAAATGTGTGTACTTCTTACCAAGGTCCCCCCACTGAGCATCCTCTAGCAGTACTAAGTCCGGATCTCCTCAGAAATCCAACCCGGTATAAGCATAATCATCAACCATCAACAACTATGGTTGAAGCCAGTCAAAGAAAGTATCATCATACTTGATGATCGGTCCAACTACGTGCCGAGCCATAAGATGACACCATCTCAGCATCCTAGGATCCCTGGGAGCTGGTATATTCCACTCAACCTGCAACCTCATTAATGGAACCCTCTCAAGGAAGAAATACATTAGAAAAGATCCGTACCCAAATTGTTTCAAGTTTCCTCATCTACATTTAGTCAACTATATTTTTACGCTACGAAGCATTGCATCTGCCCAGTTGAACACCCGAGGTTCAGTACACTCAATATCATATTGGAAGTAACTTTGTAACACCATGTGAGGAGCAAAAATCCCAACCATCTGAGCTATGGTGAATAGGATAGTATGGAGGGTCAAATCTCGTACCCCCCAAATAACTACTTTTCCTTTCTTTCTCTCTGCCTCGGGAATGCAGTGCAAATGACAGTACTCACTTATGGGTAGCCCACCACCTCTGCTACCAGTCAGGCTCACATAGTACCCCCGCCATGAAAATCAAGTCAAAAAGTAAATGTCCTCAATATCTAAGGACAGTGTGTGGACCCCCACATGAAATACCTGTTGATTAGGGTCCCACATACGCACCAGGTACTCTAACAACCTGACTTGGGCCCTCATGCCTGGGATATGAAAGTACTTCAGAAGGCCACAGTTTCTCAAAGTAGCAATAGTAGGTGGATGATTTCCAAAAATTGCATTGTCTTCTTCGAGCTCCCTTTCGTGACATTCAAGAACCATTTTGATGACCAATTATTTGTACAAGAAGCACAGCAAGAAGATTAGCATCTTTTTTCATGAATTCATTCTCTTTCATTGAGTAAAATTTTAAAAAAAAATTGAGCTTTGTGGTTCTCGCAGGTTCCCTTTGGGAACAGTGCGAGAACCTCACAGGCTATCTTAGGCTCACCTGCGAGAATGCCCCATTCTCGCAGGTCCCATGTATCCCTCCTATGAGAATGGCAGCGCGCAAGTAGGGCTTGCAAAATCAACCCAAAAATGAATTTTAAAAAATGAAATTGCAAAATTAAACCATGAAAGTGTTAAGGACAAAGAGCCTACCTTACTGTCACTGACGACTCTCATAACTCCTGCAATCTGACGCCAAACTTGGAGGGTAAAAGAGGGGTTTTTTGAGCTCAAATAGTGGAAAGGTAAAAATGACATGGTAAAAGAGTTTTTACTCCTTTTTATTTACTTTTACTATGTCATTTGGTTTTTATGATTATTTATCTATTAAACCCTAATCCCTAAATGTCCTTTGAGTGTAAATTTTGAAGGCATAATGACTTCAAGTTTCCTATACAGGGATGCAGACATATTTTTTCTTTGTCATCGCGTGTTTTGATTGTTTTTTATGGGTTTTTATATAAAACCTCGAGCATGGCTTTTATCCGTTCTTGCGCTCGTAAATAAATGAGAATGTGATCGAGAATACTTTTATCACTTTTTCGGGCTCAACAAGGTTATACGAAAAAGGAACCCCCCTGGAGTCCACTTTAAGCTCTTTTCAAACTCTCTAAAAATGAAAAGATAGACGAGAAAACTTGCTATTTTCACGCTCAATAAAGTATTTGAAGTAAGCATCTAGTGAGCGATAATTTATCTTTTTTTCGGTCTCATCCAGACTATTTTACGAAAAAGGAACTAAGAGAGTTCTCTTTTAAGTGTTTTTCCAAACTTTATAATCATGAAAAACCTTCGAGTTTTCTATATCTGGACTCGTTAAACAAACATTGACAGACCCGTAATGGGACCGAACCACTCCTTCTTAGGGTTCGTTAAACATACTTCGAGGGACTTGTCCGAAGGATGAGCTTACATCAACAAGAATATGTTATCCTCCTCAAGATTGCGTAAAAATAAAGAGGTACTCGCCATAAATGGTGGGGGAAAAATTGGAAAAGGGATATGTTATCATCTTCATATTGATTGGCAGTAAGTGTCGCTCTTGAACATGACACCCCCTATTCATCATTTGAAGCTGGTTTGGGAAATCCATTTGTCTCTCATTCGATTTGCTACAAGGTCATTCCCTGTGTCATCTTTGAGTCAATGCTACCAAATCATTGGTCATGTCGTTCATATGTTCAAGAGAAGTCCATCTAAAACCTATATTGAGTCGGCCATCTACAATTGTCCATTCTCTTCGTGTCGGCCTTCCCTGTGTCTGGTTCAATTTGTATAATACTCTGTTTCACCTTCAAAATCTGTTACACATTTCATGTCATTGATGGGGGATACATCAAGGCCCTCCTGTGACAAGTTTTTTTCTATCGACTTCATCTCATTATCCGGAATCAAGACTTAGAAATTACTTGGTACCTTGGATCTTGCATGCCTCAATGGAAGGTTTCCTCTCTTTCGACAATGGGTTTATATCATTGACCCCTGATCGAAAGATTCCATCGGATGTTCGACTTCAATTCATTCATTCACACTCAATGGATTGTACTAGGGTACCTTGGGAGTCATTGACATCAATGGTGATTTCCCTCGCACTTGTTAACGGTTTCATCAATGACCGGTAATCAAGTGGTTTCTTCCATGTTCGACTTCAACACATGTAATCACATGGTTAGATTCGTACTTTGGGCGATGAGATTGAAGACCCTGGATATCATCTCTTTTTTCCAAGTTGCGATGGAGTATGTATAATCTGCGACACATAGATCCACTATGTATGTCTCGTGGCTATGTCGTCTCAATTTGAATTTTTTGCATAGATCCACAGTGTATTCTTGGTGGCTATGCTATATTTTGACGGCATGGATCCACAGTGTATGATTGGTGGCCATGACCTAGGTCTACAATTGTCATCAGTCTATGATCTGAGTAGGGGAATGCCTACCTCAGAATTGGTATATATGATATTCTCCAGATGCTTGGTTGTTTGTAGGTTTCCGATTAGGTGTGCTCCTGGTTTCTGACACACACATGCAACTTACAAAGTCTTTCGGCTATCACTGATTCCAACCTCATACTTTGGGGGGCATTCTATTACCCATGATTTTGGTCGTCATGATGATGTATTGATGATGGTGTACTCAGGCTCTGCATAAGAACTTTCTCCTGAGAAAATTTACTTTCATCTCTTCCCAGAAAACTCATTTTTGAAGAAGGTTCGCAGGCTGCTAGTATATTTGGGTGCGAGAATGCTTGATTCTCGCAGGTTGCTTTAAGCCAAGGTGCAAACTTCTCACACTGTGTTGAATAGTCAGGGTGCAAACTCTTCCTAAAGCATGGAAAAATATGAATTCTCGATGTTTCTAGAAGGGAATCTTCTAGAAGGATGGGTTGGCATTCGGATGGTTATCCTTGTACTGGATTCCCTGATATTTTGGGATCATTCTTATCCAAGTAACTATCTCATTCTCTCCTATATATTGAGAGAATTCTCATGGAAAAGGTTAAGCAAGATTCATTGGAGAATTGGTGAAAGAATTGTGTGAAGGACTTAGTTTGAACAACATCTTGGAGAATCCAGCAAGTCTATCAAGAGGATTTGATCTTCTTCATGCAAGGATTGAGCAAGTGTGTGTGTCGAAGCCAAGAGCCATTGAAAGGAAGTTTGCAACATCAAGGCTCAGGTTGTAATCTTTACTTTCAATTAGTATGATACAGTGGCATGTCCCTTTCCCATAAAGTTATTTCCACTTTATTGTGTAATTCCTTGATCATACACATAGGTTGAAAGTTGAATATATTGAGCTATCTTCACTTTGGTTGGTTTTTGTTGCCTTGGTCTTGACTTCACGAGAGCATTGGAGTGAAGCAGGAGCAACAAAGACCCTAGGAATCGATAATAAGGTATGTTATTTGTTCTTTCCTCCTATTTAATTCAATAGTCAAAACTTAGGGAAAGAGTCATGTCCTGTCCTATTTTGTTCTAGATCTAGGTGGATCTAGGGAGATCAGTTATTGTCCATACCTACCGATTAGTCTGATAACACTAGGTGTCTATGGGCTAGCTTTGGCTTGTTGGCCCCCTTAACCATTGACCCCTGGTCATGTGGCTTGGCCATATGGCCGCCACCTATACCTCCACATGACAAAATAATGGTTTAAACCCATGGTCATAAGCCTCTGGTTACGCCCTTGGTCGACGGAGTAGCCCGACCGACCGGGCACTAACCCACTTATACGCGCTAAGGTGAAATTTCAGGTCATATGTCATGGGCATATGGAACGATGAATGCGTCGGGGGATAACCAACATGTAACAACTCTTGTGCACATGGATAAAAGTGTGGGAATGTGGTTTTGGTTATATGGATGCTGGTCGGGGGTTGGGGCTAGGCCCCAACCCTTAATTCCACTGACGGAACCCACCATACAATTTAAATATAATTTTTCGACCATATGGTATAAGCACTAACATGGGAAGGATGGTAGACCGACCTTGCCAAAATGCTCACGACCTGGACCAAAGGTCACAGGTTCAACTCCCTAAGAGTCCATGCAATTTTACCACTTGTTGACCAATGGAGGGGTGTCACATGGAATCCCAAGACTAGGCCATGTGGCACCATGCTATTTTCCAAATAATTGCCACATGTCCAAACTTGATTCATCCACTTGTCAACAATATCTTCCCAGTCATCAAGCCACTGTACCTTCCATGTCATTGTACGATTGTACAGACTGTATAGTCAGCTTCCACATCAGCACTGTACGGACTATACATCCATCAAAATTTTGCCTGTTTGAAAAAATGAACAGACCGCGATATCTTTCACATACGAAATCTGTTTGAGCCTATTCAAATTGCATTGGGTTCATAACGACGAGGCATAGGCACACTTCTATTTTGAAGAAATTGTAAGCACCTTAATGTTTAGGAATTCCTAGACCTATTTTGGTTCCTAGATCCATTTTGGATCATCTCCCGACCTTCATTGTCTGTCCAAAACCAATATAAAATTTCCATTTGTTATTTAGAAATCGACCAATATGCCATCGCCACGTTTTTTTCTCAACAACTTGAAATTTTGATTGTTCAAATAGGCGGCCCTCCACTGGAAGGAACAAATACAATGTTTCCATATGTTAATTAACAACCAAACAATTTGTTATGGCCACATTTTTTTCTCTTCACCGACTCAAAATTGGACTGTTCAAATAGGTGGCCTTCCACTGGAAGGAATGAAGACAATTCAAGGCAGAGTAGTTCCTGCTCACCCTCCCTCTCATCAAGGGAGCAGTTCCTCCTTGTTTAGATATAGCAGGGAAGGTAGAGGAAATTTTATGTAGTTCAAGCTCCATATCAAGCGAGATTTTGTGCTAATTTCACCTTATGATCCTGCTATCCCGCATGTTCTGAGCCATGATCAAACTCTTGTTTTGAGTAAGTAATTCTAGAGACATAGAGGTTATCAATGAAGTATTTCATGAGTTATCTTTGGAGAAGTATTGGTTCGCTTACGATAGAAGGTTATTACCCATGGGCTAGTGATAGATGGAATAGTTCTGGTTGGGTATAGGTTGAAGCACCTCTGCTTGAGGCTGTGTAGAGTCCGCAATAATTGCAGTATGGACAACTCTTGAAATAGTAGAGTGAAGCTATTGGAAGAGTTGATCAAATATATTTGTCCTCCATTCGTTTATCTGTGTAGGGAGCTTGGGGTTGTGGGGAGGTAGCAACCGAGACACCGTCGTCGCTATTGTTTTGTGAGATCAATGAGGTCTTGGACCTCTTGAAGGCCATTTTTCACACTTTCCAAACTATCTTAGAGGAGTGGTGGGAGAGTCTCACACTGATCTTCGAATTCGTTGCAAATAGAGTAAGATGCACTCCATATAGACGAGGAAAGTTATAAGAAACTATAGGTTCTTCTTCGACTCAGTAGAAATATTCAAGTATTTCACTAGTTTAATAATGGAGGTGCTTGTGACATTGGCTGTGATTCCAACCCCAACTTCCATAGGAAAGAGAAAATGTGAATTATGTGATTGCTAAAACTAAAACTAAAAACGTACGTAGCATAAAATAATTGAAAGAAAAAAACTTT
>JZKD02S1923263.1:139971-156488 GCA_000966675.3 Picea glauca
TTGGGAGGTTTTAGACAATGAAATTTTGTGAAGACTGAGATGAAATGCCATAGTATAAGTGGTCCAAATTTCATGTTCTGGTTCATTATACTTTTGGATATATAGTCCATGCGATGAAACATTTGTGACTAGTCCTAAAATCAGTTATCTTGGCATTTTCACTTTATTTTGTTTTTAGTGAAGTTTCAAACTCTAATATTTTCATAATCCTGATTTGACATAGTGAAGTACATGTAGAAAAATTTTATATTTTGAATCATTACATTTTATGATATATTGCTTGTGTAAGTTAGGGTTTTTACACAAGCTTTTTTCTTGTGATTTTAGGATCTTTTTTTGTGGTTAGCAAACTCGTTTAAAAAAAAATAGAGATTTATTTCCATATATGGTTAGTATTGCTCTGGATTTAGGGAAGAGAAATGAGAGCTGTGGAGGGGGGTGTTGAAGGAGAAGAGTTTTTGGATATAGAATGGTGGGTTGAATGGAAGGCTTCATTGTTTTCCATAATTTATTTTTCACTCATACACCATAAAAGAACGAGATACCATCATTAACTTGCACTCACCCATTAAGGTTTTTCCTTCATCTCTAATTTTTTCCCTTTGTGTATATATAATTTATTTGGATTTTACATTAGGATGTTACCTCACTTTAAAATTTTATCCTCTTTTATCTTTAATTTTTTTCTTTTATCTTTAATTTGTTTAATGCTCATATTAAATTTTTTCCTTTATCTAAATGTGTCTTCTTTTTTCAATCATTAATTAGTAGAAGAGCTATATACTCCATAACTTATAACTAGATGAAAAGTAACTTATAACTAGATGTTGGTTAATTAAACTTACCTTCTTAAAAGATATCTTTACATATTTCATTTTCATTTTTATCAAATTTACTTTCTTTATTAGGCATCAATTAATGGACAACCTATGGAGTACATACATACCTTGTAACTAGATAAAGTTTCCCTCATTTGAACTTACCTTATTAGTCCCTACCCTTCAGGTTGAGGGACATATAGTAATCAATTTTTTGTTTTTTTATTAGTTTGGCTCAAAAACCGAGGAAATTTCCTTGTTTTAAGGTAAGGTTTTGAGAAATCATGTGATTAAACTTAAATTCATATCAATTAACCTAAGTTTCAAGTTTAAGGTCTTATTTGGCCTCTTCCTGAGGTAGAAAAGGAGAATACTTTAGCTTTAAATCAATTTCATGCCCACCTTCAACAAAGATTTCATGAGTAATTTTTTCCAACTCAAGTAATGCTAGAACCAAGTCTAGCATTACTTCTATCACATTAAATTCCATATTGTGCTATATTAATTTTTTCATAAATTGAATAGAAAGCGACACATACTCCCTACACTCCCTACAGATGTTTTTCTTCATGCATAGTTATGCATGTTGTCTCCCACAGCTATGCCACCTACTATGTTGTGCAACCTACTTATCACAACTTGATTGATTCAAGATGATCAAGAGCAAGGAAGGGCCTCCTCTTCTATCCATTAAGCAGAGAGATGATTTTCAACTTCTTAATTCTTGCACAGTCTGGTCCGTTCTTGTACTATTAATTCTTGATAGTGACATAACTTAACCGAGAAAATGTTCAATGCACTAATATACTTGAGCTTAACTGAGTTAAGGCTAATCCTCA
The DNA here is from genome assembly GCA_000966675.3 of Picea glauca. Lineage (NCBI taxonomy): Eukaryota > Viridiplantae > Streptophyta > Pinopsida > Pinales > Pinaceae > Picea > Picea glauca. The sequence goes on from JZKD02S1923263.1 coordinate 141,629, forward strand.
GCCTAAGGAAATTTTGGTACTCGCGAGGGAGAGTGTGAAGAAGAGCCTTCTCGTCCTATCACAATCCATCTACGAGTTCGGCAAAGAAGGAATGAGCACCGTGGAGAGGCTCTCCATATGGTCATGCGTCAGAGGTTCCTTCACTCAAACAGGCTTGCATCGGCCTCCTCCATCTTCTGACAGAATCTTGGGACCGCCATAATTGTAAAACTATGGAAGGCTCGTTCTGACTGCGATAATTGTAAACTTTTGGAAGCACTCGACTCTGCGACAACTTCTTCATGTGTGCACTTGGGTCTCGAGAGAGGATTGATGTGATTTTCAAATATGTATCATGTTTTCTAATAGGGTCTTCTTTCCATTGGAATGATTCATTATTTCTTCAATCAGGTGGCTTATCAGATTCATCTTTCCAGTGGTCTTGCCACTCTTCGAGCTGATCTTTCTTTCCTTCTGCTTACATGATACCTACCTTATGCCTGGTATTTCCATATGTTGAAGCTGGACTGACTCTATCCGAAAACCCATTCACCCTTGAAAGTAGGTGTAACTATACTTCTCTAGATTCTTATCCAGCTCTTACAAAGCAGCAGGATGACCACGGGCTGCAAAAGTCACACCATAGTTTAGTATATTCTCTGCAATATCAGATGATGTTGCTAAGTTTGATTTATCCTCGTCACTGGAATACCCCTCAAATGCTTCAATGAGTACACTAAGAGAGAATAAATAATGGAAAGCATCGAGCTTGAAAGTCGTATCATCCTTGGCTAATGGCCACTGAATATCGTCCCCAACCCTAGAAAATACTGCAACAACATTGCCTCCTTGAACCAATCTCACAAGAATGAAATCACCGCTGGCCAACTCCATACTATATTGTTTATCTATCAAATGAACTAGAGCTCCTAGGCTTCTGATCATAATCTCCTCTATGGCCTCGTGGGAGGCACTTGGTGAATGAGATCCAACATTACACTCTTCCATGTTTATTTCATTTGAGGTTTCAGGATAGAGTCTGTACCCTTCATGCCTGTTTCCCTGTGCAACTTTTCCTTGGATTTTTGATGAGAAAACAGTTGGGTTCTCTACCAGATCACTCATATGCACAGTGGGATATAAAGATACAGTTGGGTGGTACTTTTCAGAATGAATATGCCATTCTGCGTTATGCCATCCTGTACGCTATGCACACACACTATTAGTCCTCTACGCTCTGCGCACATGATCTGTTGGTTAGTAGATCCACTTATTTCTATCTCTTCTTTCTTACTTATGAACAGATTTGGATTGTGTTTCTCCCCTCTCTCAGGAAGGCATGGTCTCTAAGAAAGACAGACCCGGATCAATCGAAGGCCATACATACGCTACAGGAAGCGATAGATTACATAACTCCTTGGTATAATTCTCGTAGTTAATATATTTTCCCTACAATGACTCAAACATAGAGATTAGTGTTGCGAGCTCTTATTTCTTCCTTTTGAATAGATTTACACTGTGTTTCTCCCCTCTCTCAGGTAGGCATGGACTCTAAGAAAGAAATACCTGGATCAATAGAAGGCCATACCTATGCTACAGGCAACGATAGATTACAAAACTTCTTGGTATATTTCTTGTAGTTAATAGCTTTTCCTTGCAATGACTCAAACATAAAGATTAGTGTGGCGATCAACGTAGTGAAAATAGCATGGATATCAACTTAGTCTAAGCATGTGGTGGATGCATGGCTGGGTTATATCTCATGTAACCATGTTGGCCACAAACATGAAGGTATACTTTCCAAGTGGCTTCATCCTACCATAAATAGTCCACCCTTCGAGTTCTGAATTAATGAATTCATAGGTTTCAACATGGCTAAGATAAAATCTCTAAGTGGCAATGGTTGTATTTGCTTGTGTCTCTGTGAGGAAGTCAAGAGAGGTAAGATATTACATTAAATAAAAAAATCATCAGATAAAATCTCTAAGTGACAATGATTGTATTCGCTTATGTTTGTGTGACGAACTCAGTAGAGATAAGACATTTTCCTGGTTGTTATTGTGATGTACCAATGGAAGTAATTAACTAATTACAATGGCTTCCAATTCTCCTTCAATTCATTCAAAGACACCTTTAGAAGACGAGCTCGATTTACAATCATTGTAACTGGATTGATAGGTATTCTAGTATGAAAGAAGTAGTTCTCCACGGAGCTTTATTAGAGCATATTAACTTACGACTAGGATTGAGACTTGTATGTCGGTCCTACCCGTAAACTATAGTATTTTCCAGGGCTACAAGACTTGTCGATCGAGGTCTCGCAAGACAAAAATGACGAACTCAACAGAGATAAGACATTTTCCTGGTTGTTATCGTGACGTACCAATGGAAGTAATTAACGAATTACAATGACTTCCAATTCTCCTTCAATTCATTCAAAGACACCTTCAGAAGACTAGTTGGATTTACAATCACTATAACTGGATTGATAGGTATTCTAGTACGAAAGAAGTAGTTCTCCACAGAGCTTTATTAGAGCATATTAACTTACTACTGGGATTGAGACTTATACATCGGCCCTACCCACGGAATCTAGACTTTTCCAGGGCTACAAGACATGTACATCGAGCTCTGGTAAGACAAAGATACTGATAGACAAAGGGAATATTTTGGGTAAGTTCACTTAAGGTTTTAGGGTTTTGAAAAATTAAAGTTTTGCCCTTCTTGGAAATGAGTGAACTCCAAGTTCCATTCTGGTCATATGTTGCCATGAAATTAAAAAGACAAGTCTTGTCTACCAGGAGAAACAATTCCTTGACTTTAGGGAAGCTCTACACTTGTTAAAATGTATCATCAACAATTCGTGGAAGGCCTATGGTTACGGTGGAACATTACTTTATGAGATTTCTTAGATTTTTTGACTTTCAATCATTAACTAGTGGAGTTGGTGGATGTTATTTTACTTTCAGACTCATTAGCAAGTGGAGTTGGTGTATACATACAGCTAACAATGATGTATATACCTTTGTTAAAATAAACAAATATGAAGCACATTTTGGTCAATTTGATTCCTTTCTTTATTAACGCAGCGTCGTGAATGACGTTGGTTCACTACGTTGCGATATTGTCATCAGCGTACAAGGCTGCAGACCACTTTTGATGATGGCTAGAGCATTTGTGTCTAAATGAAGTGTACAAAGTCCAGTTCATTCCAGATTCCTATAAAGAGAGTAGCTCTTCCACCCCACATATCAATATAAAGCTGAGCGGTCTCAGACTCTTTAGAGAAAGTGATTATTAGTTAACCCGGCCACAACAAAACAATGGGCTTGGGAAATCAGTATTCTCTTAGAGTGCTTCTTCCTGTTTTAGTAATGGTCGGGGCATGCACACTTTTACAGTCCAGAGATTGCATGAGTCCTTCTTCGGACTAGGACATCACTAGTCAATAAGGATGGACTAGACCTCTCCAGTGCTGAATACGAGACACACTATTATACTCAAATTCTCGACCATTTTACTTACAGGCCAAAGGGATATCACACCTTCCAGAAGATATATCTTGTCAATGAAAAGCATTGGGGAGGTCCCCAAAGCCATTCTCCCATCTTTGTTTACATGGGCGATGAGTCTTCTATTGAAGATGCCTTCTATGGCTTCATGATAGAAAACGCTCCTCGATTCCATGCACTTCTTGTGCACATTGAGGTATCCTTTATTTACAAATTGTACCAAATTTCAAATTATTATATTACATTGAGGTCTCATTTATTTACAGATTTCATCTTGTGTACTCAATTGTTGTTTTGATTAATCAGCACCGATACTATGGATTGTTAATGCCCTTTGGGAGTCCATAGGAATCCTTTAGCAATGCCTCTACATTCAGTTATTTCACTTCCACACAGGCACTGACTAATTACGCAACACTAATTATGGGTTTGAAGAAAAACTTGTCTGTAGAAAACTTCCCTGTCATCGTCTTCGGTGGATCTTATGGTGGAAGTAAGATACCTGTTTCTTTTCTAGTCCGCGATGTTTTCTCAATAGATTGTGGCTACTGTTGATTAGGATCACTTAAAATAAAACACACTAATATACTAAAAATACCATTGTTTAGTTGGTTTTAAATTATATCAAGATGAATATATTAATATATCATGTATATTGATTCATAATAATTGAGCTATTGTAGTGTTAGCTGCCTGGTTTCGCTTAAAGTATCCCCACGTTACAATCAGTGCATTGGCATCTTCCACACCTATCTTATATTTCGATGACAATGTTGTGACAAGAGACTTCAGAGTATGTTTATAGATTTGTTCTCTCCTTCTAGATTCATATATCATCATCTCCATCAATTGATCTGTGATAATATTATTGTTTTCTCTAGCCTAGAGGCTTGGAGAGACTAAGGCACACATTCAACACTTGCAAGTGAGAATTTTAATACCAAAAAATCAATCATGTGAATGAACAATTTTAGCAATGGCCACTAATAACTAATGAAAGCCATTTATAGTTCTCAGGGATTTCAACACTGGTACTTTGAAAGATTGGTTAATATATGCATACGACGAATCCGCTCAGTATGATTATCCACCAGTGAAAGAGGTAAGGATAATTTTCCATTTACCATCTCTTGAATGAAATGATACCTTGTATCAATGTGCTTACTCTGTTTGTGAAAGATGTGATTCTTTGACAGTGCAATGGAAGATTTATTATCACAGACAATTTGGGTTGCATCATTCTGGTCATGCAACAATTCATTCAAGACCCTTCTCATCCACACATCTTGACATGCAGTTGCAACTGTTGCAACATACTCTGCCTCAGTAGAAGATAGAGTCACAATGGGTTGTTTCTTTGATGCCCATGCCACTGCTCCAGATCCAAGACTGAACACATACCCAGATGTGTTTTTCTTGTCATCAATGGAACCTGCAAAATCACTATCAATATATCCGATCAACTCAAAGTTTAAACTTCATGTGTATCAGATACCAAAGTCAGTTGTTCCAGCAACATATCTCAGGATTCTCTTTCCTTCTTTCAAATGAGTACTCTTCAGAGTCTCCATGAATCTCGAAATCAAACTTACATCAAACATAATATTAGGTTTGGTTGTTGTTAAGTAAATGAGGCTTCCAACCAGCCTCTTATACAGAGTTGGATCAACATATGATCCCTCATCATACTTGCTAAGTTTAATACCAGTTTCCATAGGTGTTGTATTTGGTTTACAATTCAACATTCTAAAACTTTTCAATACTTCATTTGCATAGTTAGTTTGACAAATGAAAATTCCATCATCAGATTGATCCACTTCAATTCCAAGAAAATACTTCATCAATCCTAAATCAAGCATCTCAAACTCTGTTTTCATGGAATTTTTAAAATCATGTACAGAAAGATCTCTAGTGAAAATCAGGGCATCAACATACAGACATGCAATCAAAATTTTACCTTCTTGGTTTATCTTTGTAAACAGGGTTGGCTCACTTGGAATTTTGTTGAATCCAACACTAATTAGGTATTCATCAATCTTGCTATACCATACTCTGGATGCCTGCTTCAATCCATATAAATCTTTCCTTAACTTGTAAACTTTATCTCTGTGCTTATCAATCTCATAACCCAGAGGTTTTCTTACACAAACCTCTTCTTCCAAATATCCATTTAAGAATGAAAACTTAACATCCATATGATGCATGATCCATCTATTCTGAGCTGCAATAGCTAAGACCATTCTCACAGTGTCAATTCTTACTACAGGAGCAAATGTTTCATTGTAATCAATGTTGGGTTGCTAACTAAACCCCTGAGCTACAAGTCTTGCCTTGTACTTTTCAACTTCACCATCTGCATTCAGCTTAGTCTTGTAAACCCACTTAACACCAATACTATTCTTACCTTCAGGTAAATCTACAAGATCCCAAGTGTTATTTCTTTTAATCGAATCAATATCCTCATCCATTTCTTTTATCCAAACATCCTCTTTAGCAGCTTCATCAAAACTTACAGGATCACATGCCATTGATGCAAAATTTGAAATCTGATCTACTTCATCATTTTGATCATATAATTCTCTTAAACTTCTAGTCTTTTGTGCTTTAAATTTGTTTATTAATGAAGCTAAAGTGGGATTTGATTCACTACTTACCTGTGAATCTGATTGATGTCCACCATGTCCAGATGGCTCACCATGCTCATGAGTTCTGGGCATTCTAAATTGAGATGGGATGGAATTTGGTGCTTTCCTTGTTGGACTTCTTGCTGTAGGTGTATGTACATGTGGAACCATCTATCCATATCCTTCAGCCTGCTCAGCTCCATCATCATCTTCACGGGGTAACACAACTCCCTCTGAAATTGATTTGTCAATACTTCCATCCTAGGCTTAATCTTCTTTAAATTGAACACCTCTGTTGATTACATATTTCTAGGTGATGGGATTGTAGACTTTATATGCCCTAGACTCTTCACTGTATCCAACAAAGATACATCTCTTGCTTCTGTCATCCAACTTTCTCCTCATTTCTGCAGGTACATGCGCAAATGCAACACATCCAAAAATTCTGAAATGAGAAACATTGCAAGGCTTACCATCCTAGGCTTCCTGAGGTACATGATCCCTCATGGTCTTGGTCGGAATTCTAGTCAAGATAAAAACAGAGAAAAGAAATACATCTCCCCAATATTCATTTGAAATATGCTTCTCTTTCAACATGTTTCGAGCCATGTCCATGATGGTCCGATTCTTCCTTTCATCCACTCCATTCTATTGTGGAGTATATCGAGCAATAAGATGCCTTTTAATTCCATGAAAACCACAAAATTCAATGAATTCATTCAATTTATACTCACCTCCTCTATCAGACCTGAGGATCTTAATGGTTCAACCATTCTCATTCTCAACCATAGATTTAAACCTCTTGAAAACTTCAAAGGCTTCAGATTTTTGTTTCAACAAATACAACCAAGTCTTCCTACTGAAATCATCAATAAAAGTCATGAAATAAACACAACCATTCAAAGAAGGTGTTTGCATAGGTCCACACAAACCCATGTGGACAATTTCCAATGGAGCATTTGCTCTATAGGAAACACCTAAAACAAATTTCTCTCTGTGATGCTTCCCAAGTATACAGCTCTCACAAGATCTTGCAGGTTACTGAAAACAGGGCAACCCCTTTACCATCTGTTTCTTCTGTAATAGATCTATGCCACCAAAATGTAAATGACCATATCTCAAATGCCATAACCAAGATTCATCTAAACTTCCATCTTTATAAACATTCAAAGAACCACTCAAATCATTTCGCATAACAAGTGGAAACATTCTATTCTTGGTCATCTCTACTCTTGCAATCAACTGTTTGCTAGGAAATTTATCATAGATTGTACATACCTTGTTCTTTAAGACCAATCTATACTTTTTATCCATCAGTTGTCCAACACTAATAAGATTTCATTTTAGACCAGGCACAAAATAAACATCGTCAATATTTCTTCTCTGATTATTCTTAGTGTAAACTAGAACTACACCTTTACCATTAAATGTAACCTTACAGTCATTTCCCAGTTTCACTTCAGACTTAATACTAGTATCAATAGAAGAAAATAAATCCTTATTACTAGTCATGTGGTTACTGCAACCACCATCCAAAAACCAAATATCGTTAGCACTTTCCTAAGTGACATTACAAGTCAAGAACACAAGATTTTTATCATCCTCAGACTCATTTGTGATATGTGTAGACTTTCCAACATCTGACTACTTCTTCCAACATTTGTTAGCAAAATGCCCAAACTCCTTACAATAATAACATTGTACTTTAGTTTTATCATACCTTTGATTTTCTTGCTGCCAGGGTTTGCTGATGCTCCCTCTTAAATTAGGAGGATTCTATTGGGACTTCTGCTTAGACTCTGATTCAACTCTGTTGTCCCTTTGACCAGAAAATCGACCTCCTCTTCCATAAGTATAAGACCTTCCTCTACCTCTGCTTCTGGTAACATGTAGTTGAGATTTAACAGAATGCTCCATTGATCCCTCGTCATCTCTAGATATCCTAGATTCATGAGAAACAAGAGAACCAGCTAATTCATCAATTTGCATTTGACTTAAATATTTAAATTCCTCTATGGGTACAACTACAAGTTCAAACTTTTTGAGTAAACTTATTAACACTTTCTCAATAACTCTCTTATTCTCAATATCATCTCCATACTGCCTAAGCTGGTTCACAACACTCATCACTTGAGTCATGAAAGTATCAACACTTTCATTATCCTTCATCTTCATATTTTCAAAGTCCCTTCTTAAATTATACAACTTGACTGTCTTCACCTTGGACACACCTTGATAACAGGTTTCAAGAATGTCCCAAGACATCTTCGAAGATACAACACTAGAAATATTCATAAAAATGGATTCATTTAATCCTTACTGGATTAATCCAAGAGCCTTGTTATCATTTTCCTGTTTTCCTTCAGCAAAACACGGTCAACATTAGAGAGAGCCAGTTCTGCTGCTACATCAATTGGTTCAGCATAACCATCAATAACATAGGTCCACAAATCCTGAGAACGCAAAATCATAGTCATCCAAATATACCAGGAATCATATGACTTATCGCTTAGGACAGGAACCTGAATCTGAGAAGAACTTCTACCAGAGGCAACCATTTATAAAATTTTGAAAGAAATTAGATAAACCTTCACACAGGAAAATAAGAAGGTAAAATTGGGCACCAATGAGAACAATCTACAATGAACTAAGCACTTGCAAGATGGGCTACTTGCTCTGATACCAAATGTGAAAAAAATAGGTCAATCAAAATTTGGGTTTCTAGGATTTCAAACGTCGAACACATAAATAGAACACACACTGATCGTCAAATTGAAAAAATGCGATCAAGCTGTGGGGCCCAGGCAGATCAAATTTCGGGGTTCGAGGTTTGAAAACACCTGATGAAAAAACAAAATAAAATGTCAATTGCTTATTTGCGAAATGCGAATAGGCTGTGGGACCAACAATTTTGGGTTTCATTGTTTGGAAGATGAGCGAGTATATTACATAAGGTTGGCAGATGTCTCGAAAGATAAAACCTCAAACAGAGTTTACGAACTCAAAAAACAAAATATAAACGTAGAGTACACTTGCAAATACAGAATAACAAATTTGATTCAAAAATGTTTTTCAAGATTATTGTATGTCTATGTATGTCAGAATTACAATTCAACTGTGGTATTTAAACACTAACAAAATTCCCCTTTGATCTTCTAAAATGTTTAAATCAAGACGATGTTGGTGTCTTGTTTCCTTGAAAGGTTAAGGCGGCCACCGTTTAAGCTATGTAAGATAAAATTGTAATCGATGGTTAATCCTCAAGCCTTGAAGGGTTAAGATGGCCACCAATTCATCGTTTTCACAGGCGTGGTGAAATGATTACATCCTGACAAAGATTGCATACTTTCCTCCACTGTGTTTAGGAAAATAATTTTACAGAGAATTAGAAGGATGTATATCTTGTGTATATCTGGTATATGTTAGCATAGAACTAATCAAATATTGAACATTTAGCCTTAATTTTTTTTGTTGCGTATTACAAATGTGCAAAGCCATCGATATATTTCCCAAAGGCACATACATTCTCACCCGCGTATCCGCTGCAACAACCTTTAACTACAACTACGTCGTTGAAGTTACATCCACCACCAATAATACTTGTCTCAATCTTCAAGAAGATTCCAATGACGGGTGGAATTGGCAGGTTAAGTATTCATTTTTTCAAATTAAGACCAACTTATTTCAAGCAAGATAAAGTAATCAAACAATCCTGCAACAATCTTTAATCAAAAAACTTGAAGCCATTGCTATTGATAATATTGATAGTATGCGTGCAAAGTTGCACTTAAATGGTGATGCCAATGATCTCAATGCCAAATACAACAATGTTTTCCTTAGATCTATTCGATATGAAATCCTTCGTAGAGGAATGCAAGAGAAAATATGGAGTTCTACAGAGACCGAATTGGATCACAACAAAATTTGGTGGCCATGTAAGTTCTCAATCACATTCACCTCTTACCCATCTTACCCAAAGATCCATCTTACCCATCCATCGAAGGATCCATATTACCCAAAGATTTATTAAGGATCTGTTTTTTTCAATTTTAATATTATGATTATTATTTAATGTTCAGTTTTGTTGGAAGCTATTGATAGTCATATTGTAATTATACATGATTATTTTTGGGGGGTTTCATAACTAGAACATAAGAAGAGTGCTGAAACGTTTTGCAAGCAACATAATCTTCTCCAACGGCTTGCGAGATCCATATAGCAGTGGAGGGTAAGACTTTTTTCTTTTCATATATATCATTCTATATATATAGAAAGAGTAATTAACAGTTGCATCTTCATCGTTGTGGCATTATGCAGTGTGATAGAGAGCATATCCGAAACCGTTATAGCCCTCGTGACAAACGAAGGTAAATCTTCACAACAATTTTAAGTTTTACAGTTGGATAAATGATGGAATATATTGGATTGGACTCTGGTGATCATATTTTGATGTAGTGTAGGAAGTCATTTCCAAGACCTGCACTTTTCATCTAAAGAAGATCTAGATTGGCTCAGATAACAGTGGTCGGAAGAGATATAGATCATAAAAAAATGGGTCAAACAGTACAAGGATGACGTATATGATAAAGACTAGCACAACCACTCAAAACCATGGATGATGAACGTCGAAAGGCGATGACAAAGCTTCCTCCTGCAACTGGAATGATGAAATGAGCAGACAACTGGAATTTGACAATCCAATATGAAATGCGAGGACAACTGGAAGTGTCCACACCTAGAAAATTAAAATGAAACACGCGGATAGTTGAGGAAAGTTAGAAATGAAACGCTTAGAAAATGAAAATGAAAATGAGCAAATCTAAACGTGGTAATCCCAAAGGTTAATCATTTAAACGTGGAAATCATACAGTGCTATAGTAATTTCTTAATATGATTAGGTAAATGTTAAAAAGTAAATAGGTTAACTGATGCATTCAAAAATACAAGAAAGTTATGAAGAGTAAATCACATTCATTGATTTGGGAGGACCACTAAGAATATGCCAGCATCTTCAATTGTTAGCCATCAGATTAAAATTTTAGATTAAAAGGTGATTAATTGTGCCCATTGTCAATAGGTATGCGCCTTTCAGCGTAATAAATACAATTAATTATGGCATTCACATGGGTCAAACAGTGGAAGCGCTTTTTAAAATTATCCATTTTTATGTCGATGAGTAGTTTATGATGATGCTACATAAAGTGTATGGATTTCAAAGCATTTTAAAGCAATCTTAACTTATATGGACTTCCAAGGATTTTAAAGAAATTTAAGTTATATGTTTTAAATATTTTTGTGAGAAAATGGCACTCATTTGATTACTCAAAGAGTAGATTGAGAGTGAGATTTTCATGGGCCATATGATCATATACTCTTACACATGGGATAATTTTCTACTTTAAATCTTTTTGTTCATGTGTAATTAACCATTTTAATATTTTTAAAAAAGATAATGAAATTATCATAATTTAACAATTGTTAAGGACTGAGGATAGTTAATTTAATTGTTAAGAAGGAGTGAGGATAGTTAGAAGGTAAAATTGTTAAGAAGGAGCGGAGAGAGGATAGTTAAAAGGTAAGTAAGGAGCATAATTTTGCATCATGTGTAATAAGTTAGAGGGATGTACATATTATAAAAAAAACTTGTTTAGATGAAGGCAAGGACATGCCTTCAGTGTGGTGGAATGATATTATTGAGCTAGTGTATTTATGAGAACAAAGATAGCAAATTTGGGAGGATGGTGGTTGACATGAAGAGCTTCAAATGTGTCACTTATGAAATAGATAGAGGTAAAGAAAGAAAATGAATATGATTGGCTACATCCCAAGCCATCAAAATTCTCTAACTTACCATGTATTTCATTCAAACATCACATGGATTTATGTAACTTATGTTGAGATCTCTTTGTGCCACCAAGTATGAGTCTGGAACTTTATCGAAGAATTCTTGGAAAAAACATAGTAAGATGTTTAGCATATACTTGTAGTTTGATGGAAAGATAAATAGTTTAGAATTTGTAGAGATGCATTACCCCTTTTCACTTGGTAGTATAAGTGGTCAATTTTTCCAAAACCTACACCCTCTATCCCAAAAATCAAAATCAAAGTCCATATTATCATTTAGAGGAGGCTTCCTTAATCGTCCATATAACATATATGCATTATCTAGATAACAATGAAGATAAATAGGTAATATTGAAGGAATGTCACTTCTACATAAGTGATTATTGGTGGAATGCCTTCCATTATGTATGTCATTGATTCCATTTTTTTTATGATTTTTCAAAGGATAAAAATATATGGATGGAGCACCACTAGATTTAATTTTACAATTGTGTTGGTTAGTTAAAAATTTCCCACATATTTAAATGGCTATATTCATTTAAAAAAATAAAATTTCCACATATGTGGAACTATTTTGAGATTTACCATGGGAAAAGAGAGCATGACAGAGCTATAGAAAGTATCAAAAAACCCCTACATAGGGAGGAGTTGAAGTTATCTGCAAATTCCCCTATTTGAGATACAAAATATATAGTCAAATGAATGTCAGTAATGGTATATGGAGAAAGAGTGTGAGTGGAATCAATAAGGAAAAGAAATGTGAAGAGATTTTTTTGGGCATTTGAATTTTCTTGAGCATTGAAGACTTGGGAATCATGTTATTTGACATAGCCCTATATTATTCTCGATTTGAGATTTCAACGAATATCATAAGACAAAGAGGAATACCACCTCTCTAAAATCATGGGAGGATTCATATCCTCGTGAGTTTGTCATTTCGGTCCTAACGGATTCAAACATCAACAAGAGGTCATAAAGGTAGATCACTATATGGCATATATATGTTGTGGATTCCATAATTTTTTTACTTTGAAATAGATCTTGGGGAAACCCACTGGGAACTTCCATTCATTTAGAGGATGGTACCCAAGATAAACCATATTTTGTAGAAATCCGAGGCTTTTTTCGATAGCTTTCTCATTTAATAGCTCAACATGCCGCTTGTGGGAATTGAACCTAGGTGGGGGGAAAACACCCCTCAACATAAACCACTCAGGATAAACCCAATTGACAGTGGATTCCACAAAATATAATGAATGGCGTGGATATTATTGGTTGGAATGTTGTCTAGAGCTAAGCAAAACCCTCAATATATCCTTATCTCACAATGAAGGAAAACAATTCTTAGTTGGGTCGATGGTTGTTAAAGGTGAATACTTGGCACATGACAACAACACAAGAAAAAAAGGTGGTTATGTGTTTAGGGATTATAAATTAGGTGCAATTGTATGCCACTTTATGAACTTAATCATTGGTACAAACCTCTAGTTATAAATGATGACCAAAAGAAACTCATCAAGGGTATGGTACTTCCTACCAAATGTTGAGCACACATATCTACTAGAGACCATCAATATTACAAATCATACAAAAGTTCTATTTGCATGATAATAGGTATGTTGACAAATAAGGTATGATATTAAGCATTGTACGTTGACTTTTTTCCAATGAAAAATCGATTTCATACATGTAAATTGATACTTTTCAATGTAACGTTTCATGAGACTAACATATTTGTCTTTGTATGTGCCTAAGTTATACAAAGAATATATTTGGCACCTGAAGGAATCATTGCTAATTCCAGTGTCTTTAGACACCACCTTGACATGCTTGGAATTCTTGTATATCTAAGCTAATTTGAAAACTCAAGGTTTCTACAACATTCCCCTAGTGCTTTGATCCACATTTCATTTTATATGGAATATTTGGTGATTTTTCTCACTTTAGGGTTTAGAATAATCCCCCAAGGACCCAATAATTCCTTAATATAGAAACCTTTGGCATCATATTTAGAGAAGGAAGTGTTTGTTCAATCTCCACAAAGCCTTGTTAAGTTCATCAAATCTAGCATAAATGTTCATATATAAGTGTAATAAAACTTGGATTATTTAGAAGTAGAAGTCAACTCTCTAGTGTAGCATGAATTAAATTGAACTCCATTGGTTTCTTTTACTCTGTGTTGTGCTATCGCTAAGTCGAAGAGATTTTTATCCTTTAAATATTCCATAATTTATTAATAATAGCCTACAACTAAATTATGGTAGTGGGTTAGATGAAGTGGTTGAGATCTATGAATTACAAGTAGGAGGTCATGGGGTCAAGTCCTAGGATGGATTTCTCTATGGATATTATGGGCCTCACTTGATGTCCCCACTGGGTTAGGTTTCCAAAACTACAACTAACCAATTTACCTTGAGTACCATTCATGAAATGATGAGAAACACAGAATGGATTTCCCTAGGATGTGCATTCCATTGTAAAAACAAATGATCACAATATACTAGATATGTATGTCATCATGGACAACTCTTATACTAGATATTTATGTCATCATGGACAACTCTTTTCCTCGTGTTCACATAGAAAAAAAATTAAAGAAAAAAAATCACATATCGAATGTAGATTAAAAAGTACATTAAAAAAATCAAAGAAACATTGAATAATAAAATACTATGCAGAGAAAATGGTGGGGATACCATGATATGATATTGAACATAAGTTTTTCCTAAAAACTAATTTTAAAAGGTGTATTGTAAGTATTCTCTCCCACTATTCTCTCTTGTTGTTGTAAAGACCCTCTTCGTTACGTCTACGAATAGCGAAGTACAATAGGAAAATTTTACTTTTTCTTTTTATTTTAAAAATAAGATATTAACAACATCACCTAATGCACTAAGGTGA
>JZKD02S1923263.1:231185-245379 GCA_000966675.3 Picea glauca
AAAAGACCAAAAACGAATTCATTCTTTCTTGGAGAGATTGAGAGGTTGAGAGAGAGCAAGAACAAGAGAATAGTTTCCATTTTCTGAAGAGGAAAGAGCAGCAAAGAGGAGGCACGATTTTCAAGGCAAAGCTGGGCATGAATTTCGAGGCAGCAAACAGTGAAGAAAAATCCGTATGGTACAGATTCCATACAACAGCATGTTTCTCAAGGACATGGGTGCATTTATTGAGTTGTATAGGCCGTACGACCACCGTACAACAGTGACATAAATTTTGGGTGCATTTTTCGAGGAAACAGTACATCATTTAATGCTGGACAGACCGTATGGTACGACTGTCTGCACAAAAAACGAGGTGGATGTGTGTTGGGTTTCTTCCAATCATTTTCAAGCATGGAAAACGAGGAAGAGATAAGTTAAATCTGTTGGTTTTATTTTTGCTGATGTAATTTCTAGAATTGAAGAAGTAAGAAGAACTCCCTCTCTCTCACTCGTTTTCCCCACACTAGGGTTTTTCCAGGGTCGATTTGACCAAAAATTTATTGTGTCATTAAATGTGTGCTTGCTGATATATTTTCTGAGTTTTAAGATAGCCATTGAAAATATTATTTATTTCATGTGTTTCAGTCAAAATTTCATTTCGAAATTTAATGCATATTAATGTTTGCAAATTTCATTAATATTGGGAAAGGGCATTAAACATTTGGAGTGATAAGGAGTGATTGAAACCGAGATTGGGATAAATTGCAAGGTGAGAAAACACTAAGAAAAATCAACACTTTGCATTCACTTTGTGGTCACATTCATACTCTTCATCTCATGATGAAAAGTTAAACACATTTATATTGAATATTGAAATGTCTAAAATAAGTAATTTTTATAAATTTTATATGGTGATAGGCTATTTGACTAATTAGGGGTGGGAGTAATGACATTTCATGTATGCAATTAATTTCATAGTCCACTTGATTAACTGGGTTCATGTAATAATTAATGTTGTATGTATTTTTATTAGCTAGTTGAGTTCACAGTCAAATGTCTTGGGATGGGTGCAAATCATTTTAATGCTTAAAATTGCAATAATTGTCTCACATAGTGCTATGTAGGACCACCTGTTAGTGTTGTGTGTAAAGAGAATGGTAATAAATTCTCAAGAAGTAGTGTTCAAGTATTACTATGACATCTTATAACATCTTCAGAAGTAGTGTTCACATATTATGTAGTAGTGTTCATATATTATTACCATGACATATTATGTAGTAGTGTTCACATATTACTTTGACATCTCATGAAGTAGAATTCAACTATTTCTATGCCATCTCCCTAAGTAGTGTTCTAAAGTTGAAAATAGTTAGTTGAGTTTAGGGTGGTAGTTCATAGCAAAGTTTATGGGCCAAGTAAATTGTGCACCCATTTCAAGGCATTTGAGAATAAGTCGTCCCTAATTGTGCGCCTGAAATACCTTGGAACAGGTGCACATTAGGCTAATTAATAAATTTTAAACTTGCAATAATTGTCTCAGGTAGTGCTTTCTTGTCAAACATGTTAATGTTGTGTAAAGAGAATGGTAATTAATTCTTAAGTAGTGATATCTTATCTAAAATGGTAATGTTGTGTAAAGAGAATCCAATGTTAATTAATTCTCACTAAATAATGTTCAAGTATTACTATGACATCCTATAACATTTTTAAAAGTATTATTCACATATTACCATGACATTATATTAAGTAGTGTTCACATATTACTCTTAGATCCCATGAAGTAGTGTTTACCTATTTCTAAGACATCTCCCTAAGTAGTGTTCACATTTTATTTCACAATCTCATCCAATAATGTAATATATAATATAATAAATCTATATAATATAATAGAAGTGGGGAAAATAAATGTATAGACATTGTAAACTTGGAATTATAAATCTATCTTAATCAATTTATTTTTTAAATTATTTTGGCTACTTAATAAATTTAAAAATATATTAATACATTACACTATCAATTGAACCATTTTCACTATTAGTATATTAATTGAACCAATTGAACTAGTAATATATTAATTGAACTATTAATACATTACACTATTAAAAATATAATAATGGTCCTGGGTGATGATCTTCTCCCAATTCCAAATCTCATCTTTGTGTCTCCATTTTTTGTTCCTCCCTAGCCATTGTCATATGCATAGTTAAATATTTTGGCATACTTTTTATCCACTCCATTAGTGTTTCATAGGTACATGCCTATAAAATTCCAATGTCTCCATTTCCATTTGGTCTTGCAATTTATTTTCTCCAATCCCCCATTCCCCACAACCTCTACCTAGTGTTATTGCAGATTAGAGTATTTCATCTTACAACATCTACTCAATCCCACCACTACAGGCATGCTTCATTCACCCATTAAGATAACTCTATCCAACAACACGGCCTCATTTGACTCATCCACACTTCTCCTTCTTCTCATGATTGGAATTGCCTCAATCCCTCAAAAATATAATTTCTCCAATATCACTTGATGGAGTGAGATCATGGTCCCTACAATGTCTGACATGCAGTGTCGTATTTCTCCACAATCACAAATTCTATAGTCTACAGTTCAATTGAAAACAAATAGAAATACATCACAATAATAAATTTCTAGTGATCCAAAACCATCCACATTACTCAAAGCAAATTGAACAAAAAAAAAAAAATCCCTTTATTCATTCATAAATTTCATATTTACTAATTCGTAAACTTAATATTTATGATTGTATTTCTTGACTTCTGAACTTACAACTACTTTAACTATTCAAATTTCAAATTTAAAAAACAATGCTAAATAGTTCAAACTAACTCTAAATATAATAATATAATATAATTTGTATCCATATACAACCAACACTTTAACTATTCAAATTTAAAAAACAATGCTAAATAGTTTAAAAGCAGTCCAAATATAATAATATAACAAAATTTGTATCCATATACCACCAAAAGCATAAATCAAGATAAAAAATATCCCTATACAATTAAAATGAATCGAAACGATATACAGATATTAAATTTACATTTCAAAATTTCCATTGCCATAGATTCACTAAGAACAAAACACTTTTTGAGTATCTTAAAAAAAAATTAATAATAAAAAAATGAAAGTGCCTATGATGTTTTGCATGCACTTTGTGGTACCGACGTTTACCTTGACTCTGCATTTTCTTTTATTTATTTTGAGCCTTGATGGCAGATGTGGAAAAGATTGTCTAAGCTGTAGAAATGGAATTCCCTGCATTATTTTTCTACATTTTTTATGTTTTCTTTTCCATGCATTTCCATGGAGGAATACCACTCGATTCAACACCCATCTCTGCACCCTTTTGTTGGTATTTCTCTGCAATTTTTGTGTTATAACTCGCTGGAGGATACCCATGGTTTTCAACACCTTTCTCTGCAATTTTTTTGTTATAATTCGGTGGAGGATAGCCCCGTAGATTCGCGCACATAAACTCTGCAAATTTTTTGTTGTTTGTATTCTTGGTGATGGGGAGAATACCCACGTGGATTCACGCACACCAACTCTGCAAATTGGGTGTTGTTTGTATTCTCTGCGATTGGGGAGGATACCCACGCGTTTCAACCACAAATTCTCTGTGTTTTTGTTGTATGTCTCTATGTTTTCATTGTTATAAATTATTTGCATTTTTATGGTTATAAACCTCTGCGATTTGGTGGAGGATACCCCCACAAATTTTGACCACGTAATCTCTGCGTATGGTGTTATAGATTCCTTTTGATTTGGCTCTATGAATTTTTGCCTATGCATACCTCTATATTCGTGCATCTGTCACTGTTGGTTGTGCCCTCCCTCTGCGGCGGTAATAATCCTCCTCGACTGTGAACCACCCTAACAGCACGGGAACCTCACCATTCTCAGGATTCTGAACCGTAATGGAACGTTAATGTGATGTAATGGAATGTCAATGTAATGTAATGTATTTAATGGGTATTGTTCTATTATAAATGGGATACAGTTTTAAAGCCATAGGGCAATGCCTTAATATAACTTGGATATGGTTTGATGTAATTGGGTGATGCTTTAATATAACTTGGACATGGTTTTTAATATAATTGGATAATGCTTTAATATAACTTGAATATGGTTTTAATGTAGTTGGGTATTGCTTTAATAAATGTGGATATGGTATTAATATAAATTGAGTATGGTTTAATATAATGTGTATATTGTTCATTTATAAATGTTGAGGGTGTTGATCGTTTAATTCTTTTATTGATGTATAAAGAATCTTTTACTTCCTTTAATCATTCATTAAGTTGATCTTTTATAATTACCTTGAGATAAATAGATATGTTCAGTGGTGTCGAATTCTTAAATTGTCATTTAAGTGAGATAAATCACTTCCTTATGATACTTAGTGAGTCACATAGGAGTTGTACTATTTGTTGAGTTGAACCATCAATAAGTGATTCTTGACTTAATGAGCTTGATCTTAACAAGAGGCTAGTCGTATTTAAAGAGTTTACAACAATTCAAAATTGTAACTATGTCCTAGTGTTTCTTACTATTCTCCATGTAATTCCTATTGCTCAATTGGGTTCTTTTTATATCGCTTAATGGGTTGATTAATCATAGCATATTATTTTATTGGCGCCATGTTAGGTATGACAGGCATAAGTGTAGTCACTTCATCTAGAAATGTCAACTACATTAAATCTATTGAATGATTAATTCTGCGCCTTGAAGTAAATTAGATGACTACCATTGCTTCTTGATTTAAATAAAGTTGTTTTCATTTTGCTTGCACTTATGTCATTTCATGATGGAATTTCGTAATTCAATCTTCTTTCACCGTGGAATTATTATAATATGTGTTAATTCATAGCACTTCTTTGCACAACGATCATCCTTGATATTTGTTGATTTAGTATTTTTAGTTTGGTCTGGATTGTGTCGGGCGGGATGTAAACACCTCCATGTTCCTCAGAACAGTCGCCAGCCCTGAGACCTTAAATGGTTAAAATCGATGGGAACCTGGGCTTGAGAATTTCTTATGTGTCTTGGAGGTCCTAACCATTGTAGGGTAGGATGGATGGGTAGTCAATCTTACTTATTGTCGATTGTTTGTCGTTAAATGCATGTAGTTACTTGTTGTGCATCTTATTTCATGTTGTTATGTTCATAGTGGTTTGCATCTTGTTCGTCTTCGGGTGGCAACGTAGAGTTGAATGTGTCTGTTTCCCTTGTACATGTGCACACACACTTTTAAAAACAAAACAAAAAATTGCACTTGTTATAAGAGGATCGTTACATATGGTATCAAAGCGGGTTTGACCCGTGACTTGGGATTGCTACGGATTTCGTTGACATGATTTGATTATACTGTTGCTAATAGAGTTGATTATGTGTGTGAAGGTAATCATGGTTAGAGGATGCCGCGGAGGCAGACGACGAGGTGCTAGGGGAGGGGGCACGATGCCTCCAGTAGCATCCACACCTAAGGGGTCTAACCCCCAGAGAGACAATCAGGTTCTCGGACAGGAGAAGATAGTAGTTGGTGACGTAGTTGGGATGATGATATCTTTTCAGCGCATGTCCGAGGCACTGATCAACCATTTAGATAGAGACGAGGCCAGTGCACCGACACGTGCTGAGGTTCCACCGCACGCACCGACAATTATTGGTAGCATTCACCGTGAACTCGGGAAGGTCAAATTTCCTGAGTTCTTTGGTGCCCCAGACGGTGCAGCCACCGAGGCATGGTTGGAGAACATGTCGATGTGCTTCACACTTCACGATTATACCTCCAACATGAAGGTCTGCATGGCGGTCTTTCAACTGAAGGGGAGCAAACTTCTATGGTGGAAGATGCTCCTACCGTAGTTGAACATGGCCATTGAAGATGTGTCATGGGATCTGTTTGAGGAACGATTCCGAGAGAGGTACCTTTCAGAGGAATTCATTGAGCGTCAGCTCAATGAGTTCAACGCCTTACAACAGGGAGGTCGTACGGTGCCTGAGTATGAGGCCTGTTTAATGGAGCTGCTTCGGTATGCTCTGCACCTTAACACTGAAAAACTTAAGGTCAACAGGTTTGTTTTTGGCCTTAACAACAGCCTACGTGCAAAGGTTAGGATTTTGATGCCTCAAACCTTGCATGATGCCATCCAGAAGGCCCTCATAGAAAAGGAGGAACTTATTAGTGGGGATCAGACCAGGACTCTAGCGAGACCAGCAGGGAAGGTTTCATCTGGAACATAGCAGCACTAGATACCAGTGAGACAAACACTGGGATATCGTGGCTTCCAGAGGGGATCCATTTTCACCACACCCTGGTGACCACCGCCTCAGCAGCAGACACCTTATTGAGGACCAACGCATCAGCAAAAACGTCACCTGCAGTAGCCACAATTTAGGCCTGTTCAGCAGAACATACCAGGTTTCCAGGCAGGTGGGTCATCATCTTCTACTTCAGGTACCAGGACTACTGGGCCGAAGAAGGGGTGTTGGACGTGTGGGGAGCCACACTACCAGCACGATTGTCCTATGGAGAGGACGAGAGTGTCTGGATCAGCTAGACCCACTACAGTGGGAGATATGGGCAAGGCCCATCGGATTCATGCAGCGGTGAATAACCACCAGGAAGAGCACGAGTTGACTGTGCTTGAGATGACAGGTACTGTCGCTGACCAAACCCTTAGTATTTTGATATATCCCGGTGCTACCGATATTTTCATTTCTGGTGCAGCATTAAATAGGATTAAGCTAAAGGCAGTCGAACAAGATGAGTTTAGCTTCATAGAGATGGCTTCAGGAGAAAAACAGAAGGTTGGAGGAAAGGTTACAGACTATATCCTTAACATGGGAGAGTTTGTCACAAGGGCCAACCTGTACGTCACGATCCTAGGATCTTATGATGTCGTGATTGGTATGGATTGGTTGGAGTTGCATGAGGAGATACTCAACTGTAAGACAAAATGGTTGAGCTTGGTTAATGACGAGGGACAAAGACATGTGATTGTAGGACGGAACTAGGGAGTTTCCCTGAGGTTCATCTCTTCCTTACAGTTACGGAAGAGTATGCGCAAGGGGTGCAAGCTTTATACGATCCTTGCACTAAATGAGAAGGGAGTAGTGGAAGGTCTAGAACACCATCCGGTGGTGAAGGAGTTTGCAGATGTATTTCCAGAGGAGTTACTTGGGATGTCGCCAGAAAGGGAATTGGAGTTTACCATAAACCTAAAACCGGGGACTGAACCGATAGCAAGAACACCTTATCGGATGTCGACCCCGAAGTTACAAGAGTTGAAAATGCAATTGAAGGAGTTGTTGGACCTGGGACTGATACGTCCTTGTGTGTCACCGTGGGGTGCACCGGTTATTTTCATACAAAATGAGGACAAATCATGGAGGCTTTGCATTGACTATTGTCAACTGAACAAGGCCACGATCAAGAATCAATATCCCTTGCCAAGAATTGATGATTTGTTCGATCAAATGAAGGGTGCGACGGTGTTCTCCAATATTGATTTGCGATTAGGGTATCACCAGTTGCGGATCAAGGAGGATGATGTCCCTAATACCACCTTTAAGACGAGGTTTGGACACTATGAGTTTACTGTTTTACCGTTTGGACTGACAAACGCCCCAGGAGTATTTATGAGTTTGATGAATGGGGTGTTCCACGAGTACTTGGACAAGTTTGTCCAAGTTTTCATTGATGATATTTTGATTTACTCGCATACAATGGAGGAGGATGACGAACACTTGCACTTGGTACTGCAGTGTCCGTGAGAGCAAAAATTGTATGGGAAATTGTATAAATGCTCTTTTTATCAATCAAGGATTCACTACTTAGGGCATGTCATCTCTGGTGAAGGTATCACCATGGATCCAGCCAAGGTCGAGGCTATTATGGAATGGCCTACGCCGATGAATGTCACGGAAGTGCGTAGCTTTATGGGTTTAGCCGGATACTATCGACGGTTTGTCGAGGAATTTTCAAAGATAGAAAATCTGATCACAGAATTACAGAAGAAAAACAAGAAGTTTGTTTGGACCGAGAAATGCGCGGAAGCATTTTGGAAGCTTAAAAAGTTGTTGACAACAATGCCAATACTAAAGGTCCCTGACATGGACGTGTAATTCTTGGTATGCACTGACGCATCCAAGGAAGGTTTAGGTGGAGTCTTGATGCAAGACGGACGAGTGATTGCTTACATTTCGAGGAAACTGAGAAGGCATGAGGAGAACTATGCGATGCATGATTGGGATTTATTAGCCATCGTATATGCCTTGAAGGTTTGGAGACACTACCTTGTTGGATGAAAATTTGAACTAAAGACTGATCATTGTGGACTACAACACATTTTATGCAAAGCGACCTGAACGCACGACAACGACGTTGGTCGAAATTGCTTAGCGAGTATGACTTTGAGATTACTTACATAAAGGAAATAGTGAACCAAGTGGTGGATTCTTTGAGTTGGAGGCCCTGCATCTTTTCAGTGTTGCCTCTTTAGATGAATCTACGTGAAAAGATTCTAACATTACAGCGTGACGATGACTGGTACAAAGAGGTCGAGGGTTTTATCAGACAAAACACAATGATGGTACCACGATATGAGGGATTTTAATTTGATGGCGATGGGTTATTGAGGTTTAAAAGTCAGATTTACATACCACCAAATGACAAGTTGAAGATGTTGATCCTGAGCGAGGCTCATAGAGCAGTTTACATGGCTCACCCAGGAGTCACGAAGATGAGGGCAGACCTTAAGACCTTATTCTTTTGGAAGGGAATGAAGGCCGACATAGTCAACTATATGGCCAGGTGTTTAGAATGTCAGTAGGTAAGGGCTGAACATAGACACCCAGCTAGATTACTACAACCACATGCCATTCCAAAATCAAAATGGGAAGTTATTTCGATGGATTTTATTGTTGGATTGCCACTGACGGCAAGAAGACATGACTCGATTTTCATAGTAGTAGACACTTTGACAAAGAGTGCTCACTTTATTCCTGTGCTTACGACATATCAGGCACTTGACATTGATAGAGTTTTCATCAGTGAGATTGTGAGGCTGCATGGCGTGCCTAAGAGGATTATATATGATCGAGGATCGGTGTTTACTGGATGATTTTGGACGAGTTTCCAAGAGGCCTTGGGAACCCAACTTAACTTTATTACTGCGTATCACCTAGATACTGACGGACAGACCGAACGAATGAACCAAACCTTGGAGGACATGTTTTTCATGTACGTAATGGACCAACAAAATCATTGGGAAGAATTATTGCCTCTAGTAGAGTTCTCTTACAACAACAGTTACCAGAGAACCATTAAAATGGCACCTTTCGAGTTTCTTTATAGGCGACCATGTCAGACACCCTTGAGTTGGGATCGGCTTGAGGATAGGGTCCTGGTGGGACCAGAAGCGATCCAAGAAATGGAAGAGAAAATGCAAACCATAAGACAAAGGATTAAAGAAGCGCAGGATTGACAGAAGAGTTATGCCGATGTGCACTGAGTCGACCGTAATTACGAGGTCGACGATCGAGTCTTCTTGCGGGGTTAAACCACATAAGATTTCGATCAAGTTTGGAAATGGAGCTAAACTCTCTCCTAGGTTCGTGGGACCTTTCGATATTGTGGAGAGAAAGGGGCTCGTGGCCTATCGACTAGCCATGCCTGATTCTTTGAGGCATATGCACGATGTTTTTCATGTATCTATTTTGAGACATTATATTAATGATCCTACACATATGATTGACATGAGTTCCTTGCAGGTATCAGACAAGGGAGCACTCATGGCTGAGCCAGTCTCCATCTTAGATCATCATGTTCGATAGTTAAGACGTCAAACAGTAGATCAGGTCAAGGTCTAGTGGGACAATTATAGTCCACACTCGGCGACTTGGGAGGATGCATATGATATGCGCCAACAGTTTCCATTTTTGTTTTATAGATAGACATATGATACTGTGATACACATATTTCGACATTTATACTGAGAAACTTCAGGACGAAGTTTAGACCAAGAGGGGGTGTATGTAACATCTCGCTCTGGCGCACTAAGAAAACTTATTCTTTGAGGACACTTTCTCGCAAGTGATCCGGACTATTATGATATTAAAACATTTGTCCTTGATTATGATGCATTATGGTATATGACATGATGTTTTACTGCTTTGACATAGACAAGTGCTATTGACTCGGTTCTACTGAGTGTGCAGGGTTGCGGACCTTGAGGATGCAGAGGCATCGATGGAACCCCTTGGACTCTGGATTGAGTCAGGGAGTGTGCTATTGGGGTTTTATTGTTTTACTATGATTTTTGTACAATTGATTATATGATATGATGTGGACATGTCTGACATGATTGTTGATGATGTAGGCTGACGATAGCTTTCCCACCAGACTCACATATGGAGTAAAGGGGCCTCATACGACTACTAGAGAGGTTGAGGGAGAGGTGTGGACAACATCACTGCCACAGCCTACTAGCACTCTCTTTGTGGCTCGAACTGTAGGTTAACGAATACCTAGTTCGAGAGGACCCACAATGATGTGAGGGAAAACTGCGAAAGTCGCTTGTGATGATTCTAAAGGGCGCGCAATAAGGCAGGGGCCTTATTCCTTAGAAGCCCTTAGTCTCCCACAAGTTCACCTGGCGGAGTGTTGACTCTAGAGGTTATTGATGTCTACCAATCAGTCAAGAGGTGAGTGGCACCCTTGGAGCATGTGGTGCATCCTGAAGGGCACATCACGTAAAAGAAACAAAAGAAGCAAGTGGCACCCTTGGAGCATGTGGTGCATCCTGAAGGGCACGTTGCGCAAAAGAAACAAAAGAGGCGAGTGGCACCCTTGGAGCATGTAGTGTGTCCTGAAGGGCACGTCGTGTTGATGATGATGAAGGAACAAACCTAGATGGCCCTAAGACATTTAACACACTAAGAAATTCTTAAACAACTTCCCTAATTAAATGTCGCCCAGTTCAAAATCTAAGTTCTAAGTCTAAAACTTCTCTAGGGGTAAAATTTTGTCTAATCTTAAGAAAAATACCCTATAAAAACAAAAATTAAAAATTAAACTAAAAACCACTTAAGTAATAGTTTTAGTCTTCATAAAAATTTTGGGGTAAAATGAAGAGAGTAAGAATTTAATTAAAATCAATGGATTTAAATTGTAAAGAATAATTTAATTATTTAACTTGTGAAAGTGTTAAAGATATTAAATTATTAATAAAGAGGAAAAGAGGTTAATTTGCGCAACTGCCATTTTTGGGCTCTAATAAAAAGGGGAAAGAAGGGAATAATATAAATTAGGAAACTAAGGAATGGAGGAAACATAATAAGGGAAAGAGGGGAAATTACGGTAAAAAGCAAGGTCAACATAGTAAAGAATCTGCAATTAAGAACCTTCTAAATTGAACTAAATTAGCAACTTCATTTTAGGGAAAGAATTTAAACCTATAAGGGAATCTAGGAACACCTAGGAGTAAATTTAGGAGCAACTCTAGGTGGGTGAGGGAAATGAGACAATTATTTAATTTAAAGAAACTAATTATTGGAGGAAAGTGGGGGATGGATGACACTTGTACAAAGGAGAATTATTAGAATTTTTTTATTAAATTAAATGAGATTTAGGGAAAGTTTGGAAGTTATAAAAGTCTATAAAAGAGAGAGAGGAGAATGAAGAAGGGGAATTGTCTGTTAGCGTAACATTACGCTGCTGGATTTGTGACTTGAATGATTACTTGTGGGGAGTTGGGATTTCCCATCTCGGATAGGAGTGGTAGCTCGGCCTTGCGAGGCGAGCTGGTAGCTAGACATACCATTTGGATAGTGTGTGGACCCTTTGTGGCTTGGGGAGCTAAGGGGGAAGCAAAGTACCCCTAGCATTGGCTGGGAGGTACCGGTGAGGTCTCGATGGTCAACGAGCGAGAGCAGCATGGAGCGCGCAGACGTCCTTTGAAGCGCGTGATAAGGAAATGGTATGTTCTTTATTTAGTAAAGTAGATTGCAATATGACTTATGCTAGGATCAAAATTTCAATGGTAAATGTATTGTATGTTTAGATTGATAGCGAACCCTTTTTTATTTCTCCCTAGCCTAGTTTATTGTTTGACTGGTGTCATCATCACTTAGATGGTAAAAATTGAACGGTGTGATTGTCATGTAAAGGCGATTTTTGCATTCCCTGCTTTTAAAACATTTAAAATTTCATATCTGCATTACCACATTAGTACTTCTAAATTTTTGGCTAAAGAATCGATCATAATAACAAGCGTGATAATTTAAATCTAGTATGGTTACATTTAGAGTTCCTTAAACTTCAATTAAATTTTCACGCAACCTATTGTAGTGCGATTTCATGTAGGAGCAATGGAGAAATTTCTCATCCCTGCGGTTGTACCGACATTTACCTTGACTCTGCATTTTCTTTTATTTATTTTGAGCCTTGATGGTAGATGTGGAAAATATTGTCGAAGTTGTAGAAATTGAAATCTCTGTAGAAATGGAATTCCCTGTGTTATTTTTATACGTTTTTTCATGTTTTCTTTTCCATGCATTTCCGTGGAGGAATCCCACTCGATTCAACACCCATATCTGCATCCTTTTGTTGGTATTTCTCTCCAATTTTTGTGTTATAACTTGTTGGAGGATACCCACAATTTTCAACACCTTTCTCTACAATTCTTTTGTTTTAATTCGGTAGAGGATACCCCTGCGGATTCGCACACATAAACTCTGCAAATTTGTTTTTGTTTGTATTCTCAGCAATGGGGAGAATACCCACGCGGATTCGCGCACACCAACTCTGCAAATTGGTTGTTGTTTGTATTCTCTGTGATTGGGGAGGATACCCACATGTTTCAACCACAAATTCTCTATGTTTTTGTTGTATATCTCTGTATTTTCATTGTTATAAATTCTCTGCATTTTTATGGTTATAAACCTTTACGATTTGGTAGAGGATACCTCCAAACATTTCGACCACGTAATCTTTTCATATGGTGTTATAGATTCCTTGCGATTTGGCTGTATGAATTTTCACCTCTGCATACCTCTAGATTCGCACCTCTGTCACTGCTAGCTGAGCCCTCCCTCTGTCGCGGTAATAACCCTCCTCGGATGCCAACCACCCTGACAGCATGGGCACCTCACCATTCTCTAGATTCTGAACCGTAATTGAATGTTAATTTGATGTAATGGAATGTCAATGTAATGTAATTTATTTAATGGGTATTGTTCTATTATAAATGGGATACAGTTTTAAAGCCATAGGGTAATGCCTTAATATAACTTGGATATGGTTTGATGTAATTGGGTGATGCTTTAATATAACTTGGACATGGTTTTTAATATAATTGGATAATGCTTTAATATAACTTGGATATGGTTTTAATGTAGTTGGGTATTTATTTAATAAACGTGGATATGGTATTAATATAAATTGAGTATGGTTTAATATAATGTGGATATTGTTCATTTATAAATGTTGAGGGTGTTGATCGTTTAATTCTTTTATTGATGTATAAAGCATATTTTACTTCCTTTAATCGTTCATTAAGTTGATCTTTTATAATTACCTTGAGAGAAATAGATATGTTCAGTGGTGTCGAATTCTTAAATTGTCATTTAAGTGAGATAAATCACTTCCTTATGATACTTAGTGAGTCGCATAGGATTTGTACTATTTCTTGAGTTGAACCATCGATAAGTGATTACTGACTTAATGAGCTTGATCTTAACAAGAGGCTAGTCGTATTTAAAGAGTCTATAACAATTCAAAATTGTAATTATGTCCTAGTGTTTCTTGATATTCTCCATGTAATTCCTATTGCTCAATTGGGTTCTTTTTATATCGCTTAATGGGTTGATTAATCATAGCATATTATTTTATTGGCGCCATGTTAGGTATGACGGGCATAAGTGTAGTCACTTCATCTAGAAATGTCAGCTACATTAAATCTATTGAATGATTAATTCCCCGCCTTGAAGTAAATTAGATGACCACCCTTACTTCTTGATTTAAATAAAGTTGTTTTCATTTCACTCGCACTTATGTCATTTCATGATTGTAATGACCCTTTTCTTATTACTGTGAATAATTTCATAAATAATCCTAAACACTAGCTAAATTATAATTAATTATTATATAACCTTAATTGATTACAAGTTATTAATTAAT
>JZKD02S1923263.1:245389-259995 GCA_000966675.3 Picea glauca
CTTAAAATTGCAATAATTGTCTCACATAGTGCTATGTAGGACCACCTGTTAGTGTTGTGTGTAAAGAGAATGGTAATAAATTCTCAAGAAGTAGTGTTCAAGTATTACTATGACATCTTATAACATCTTCGGAAGTAGTGTTCACATATTATGTAGTAGTGTTCACATATTATTACCATGACATATTATGTAGTAGTGTTCACATTTTACTTTGACATCTCATGAAGTAGAGTTCAACTATTTCTATGCCATCCCCCTAAGTAGTGTTCTAAAGTTGAAAATAGTTAATTGAGTTTAGGGTGGTAGTTCATAGCAAAGTTTATGGGCCAAGTAAATTGTGCACCCATTTCAAGGCATTTGAGAATGAGTCGTCCCTAATTGTGCACCTCAAATGCCTTGGAATGGGTGCACATTAGGATAATTCATAAATTTTAAACTTGCAATAATTGTCTCAGGTAGTGCTATCTTGTCAAACGTGTTAATGTTGTGTAAAGAGAATGGTAATTAATTGTTAAGTAGTGATATCTTATCTGAAATGTTAATGTTGTGTAAAGAGAATCCAATGTTAATTAATTCTCAATAAATATTGTTCAAGTATTACTATGACATCCTATAACATTTTTAAAAGTATTCTTCACATATTACCATGACATTATATTAAGTAGTGTTCACATATTACTCTTAGATCCCATGAAGTAGTGTTTACCTATTTCTATGTCATCTCTCTAAGTAGTGTTCACGTTTTATTTCACAATCTTGTCCAATAATGTAATATATAATATAATAAATCTATATAATATAATAGAAGTGGAGAAAATAAACGTATAGACATTGTAAACTTGGAATTATAAATCTATCTTAATCTATTTATTTTTTAAATTATTTTGGCTACTTAATAAATTTAAAAATATATTAATACATTACACTATTAATTGAGCCATTTTCACTATTAGTATATTAATTGAACCAATTGAACTATTAATATATTAATTAAACTATTCTCCCAATTCCAAATCTCATCTTTGTGTTTGCATTTTTTGTTCCTCTTTAGCCATTGTCATATGCATAGATAAATATTTTTCAATAATTTTTATCCACTCCATTAGTGTTTCAGAGGTACATGCCTAGAAAATTCCAATGTCTCCATTTCCATTTGTTCTTGCAATTTATTTTCTCCAATCCCTCATTCTCCACAACCTCTACATAGTGTTATTCAATATTAGAGATGTATTTCTTCTTACAACATCTACTCAATCCTACCACTAGAGACATGCTTCATTCACCCATTCAGAAAACTCTATCCAACATCACACCCTCATTTGACTCATCAACACTTCTCCTTCTTCTCACGATTCGAATTGCCTCAATCCCTCAGAGATATAATTTCTCCAATATCACTTGATGGAGTGAGATCACGGTCCCTACAATGTCTGACATGTAGTGTCATATTTCTCCACAATCACAAATTCTATAGTCTACAATTCAATTGAAAACAAATAGAAATACATCACAATAATAAATTTCTAGTGATCCAAAACCATCCACATTACTCAAACCAAATTGAACAAAGATAAAAAATCCCTTTATTTATTCATAAATTTCAGATTTTCTAATTCGTAAACTTAATATTTATGATTGTATTTCTTGACTTCTGAACTTACAACTACTTTAACTATTCAAATTTAAAATTTAAAAAACAATGTTAAATAGATCAAACTATCTCTAAATATAATAATATAATATAATTTGTATCCATATACAACCAGAACTTTAACTATTCAAATTTAAAAAACAATGCTAAATAGTTTTAAAGCACTCCAAATATAATAATATAACAAAATTTGTATCCATATACCACCAAAATCATAAATCAGGATAAAAAAATATCCCTATACAATTAAAATGAATCGAAATGATATACAGATATTGAATTTACATTTCAAAATTGCCATTGCCATAGATTCACTAAGAACAAAACACTTTTTGAGTATCTTACAATTTTTTTAATAATAAAAAAATGAAAGTGCCTATGATGCTTTGCATGCACTTTGTGGTCGCATTCATATTCTTCATCCCACCATGAAAAGTTAAACACATTTATATTGAATATTAAAATTTCTAAAATAAGTAATTTTTATAAATTTTATATGGTTATAGGCTATTTGACTAATTAGGGGTGGGAGTAATGAGATTTCATGTATGCAATTAATTTCATAGGCCACTTGATTAATTGGGTTCATGTAATAATTAATGTTGTATGTATTTTTATTGGCTTGTTGAGCTCATAGTCAAATGTCTTGGGATGGGTGCAAATTATTTTAATTCTTAAAATTTCAATAATTGTCTCACATAGTGCAATGTAGGACCACCTGTTAGTGTTGTTTGTAAAGAGAATGTGTAACATCCCGCTCTGGCACAATGAGCGAACTTATTCTTTGAGGATACTTTCTCACAAGTGATCCAAATTATTATACTATTAAAACATTTATCCATATGACATTGCCATATTACAATGTTATTTTAATTAGTTAAAGTAGTAATATGAATATGCCATATTACAATGTAATATGGCATTTCCATATTGCCATATTCTCGTTTTTGTCCGTTCATTGGCATACTGGACACGTGTATGCCTAGGCACTGGAGATGTCTCTGAGCCTAGTGTAACATTGACCCGATGCGGTCTTCTGCAGTAATCTCATACCATTTCTAACGGCCATGCCCAATCGACCTACAAAGATGGAGACGGTAGTCTGTGGCATTTTCTTCTCTCTTTGGAGGGCGTTTTATTACAGCAACAACTTTGATTTTGCGTCGATCAATTTCAGGGTAGTATTGGTTTACAGCGAAGTGGTAGTTAAATTTTGCAGTTATCTTCTAGTCGATATGCATTATTATTGTATAGAGAAATCATACATCTCTTGACAGTGAGTGTACCGGGTGAGTTTTCCCATGATACCGGGTGATTGGCCTTTATTTAAACCATCGTTTACCTTTTCATTCAGGACTACCAATCATTGCTTGCAGACCTGTGTTTTCATTATCTTTTATTTTCTACGTTTTCTTTTACTGATGGCGTAAATTTTGGGCATTCCACCTGGTAATTGTTAAGTGCGGGTACCAGTTTTTAGCTGCCTTCAAGAACATTTAATAACAATTAATAAATGGCATAGATTTCGTGGTTGTGGTGGAAGGATGCATTGACTATTAATTTATTGACGACAGTGTGATTATTATATAATTGCAATCATTTGCAAGAATGAGCTCTAAAAATCATTCTCTTTACCTAAGTCACAATAATACCCCACCTCACTTCTAATCACCACCATTCTTGTGGCTTAATCCTTGTTTTAGTGATTTATGTATACACTTAGAAGCTCTCTAAGGTTCAGTTTCCAGTTGATTTGAATTTAGTCTATGTGTATTGTGGTTTTATGGTATTGATGGTTTGAAGTATTTTATTTAATTATTAACACCCTTGTATGGTTGATTACATTTTCAATTCTCATATTAATTAGCATAATATTGGTGTTTCTTTTGTTTTTGATCTTACTCCATCTAAAATTCTACTATGATATTATTGATCCTTTACTCATAATATCCTTTCCATTCCTACTAGTAGTAGTGGTGTAGCTTTGTAGATTGGGAACTCAACATGCATAATGTGATATCACTATCTAAGGCATGCTTATAATTCTATTAAAGTAGCTTTGGTAATTTAAATAATAATTACTTGGTTGAGATACAACCCCTTTAATGATGACCCTTCTTCCAACTTTCACCTAATGAATGGAGCAAACTTGAATAGGTAAGGTGAATAATAACCTCAGATTAAGTCCATGTGCAATCAAAGATTAAGGGGCATATCATCTTCACACCTGTTGATTTTTTTAGGACTCGTCATTTAGGACAACCTGGTCATTGAGATATAGAAGCAGCGTATGATCTCTTTTTAAAGGTTGAATAGTGCACTTACCTCAATAGACGTGTATTGTGCGGGAAAGAATGTTGATTGTTGAGTTATGTTTAGTTCACCCTTGATAACGTCTAGGTCCTTGGAACCTTACCATATTTTACCCTTCTCGCCTAGACCTCTTACTTAACCTTAGGGATTCTTGGATGTCGTCGAGTCATTTATTGAATTGCGCATCTGTGAGAAATTTATTCGTGAATATTGACGACCCGTTGCTTGGGCGCATAGGGGTAGTCTTCCTGTCAGTTATTTCGACCCTTAGCACGTTGGATTTATCTTGAGACCCTTGTCCATATAAGTTATGTTGGGCTAGGGATTTTTCCACGCCTGACACCTGGGGACAACATGATCCTTGATGAGGGGATCATGGTAGGAATCTATGCCACCCATTATCGACGTTGCTCATTGTAGTCGTTTGGCACTTGGGTTGAACACCTTTATGTGTTTGGCGGCGCGCCATCAAGGTCTTAAGGTCAACTGGTCATCAAGGTCGTCGTGTCGGGATGGGGATGTTTTCTCTTAGCTTGTAGGCATGGTCATGTTGTGTCGGGCGAGTAGTCATTTCTATCTGTTGGTTTACGCATGTCTCACGTAGTTTCTCCTTGCGATAGTGCGTGGAGTCGTAGTTGTCTGTATCTAAATCTACGTGTTGGGTTCGTTGCCTAGTTGTGTGGTTCGTTGTTGTCGTCTTTTCCGTCCTGCAGGAAAAAAAAAATTAAATAAATAAAATTTTTCACTTCTACCTCGTTGGTAGTCGTAACGACAAGGGGACTTTACATATGGTATCAGAACGGGTTCAACCCTGCCACTGTGGATCGCCAGGCTTCCCACTATAGTAAACCTTCGAGTATTAACCCTTGCATTAAGTAAAAACCTTAACGTGTCCTCGTGGAGATCACATTTAGAGGGCACCCCTGAGGGTCCTCAACGCGCAATAGCTAGAACCATTATCATCCTCTGAGATCTCGAGAGAGATGAGTTATAGCATCCATGAGAGTCACGGATGGTGGTGTCATTGAATCATAGTTGTAGAGAAAGGTGTGTGCTTCACACATCACGTTTACGACCTCCAGCATGAAGGTCCACATGGTGGTCTTTCGACTGAAGGGGAGTGCTCTTTTATGGCAGAATATGCTCCTGCCCCTTTGAACCTAGTCGTCGGTGACATGTCTTAGGAACTGTTCGAGGGAAGGTTCTAGGAGAAGTATGTTTCTAAGGACTTCGTCGAGCGTCATCTCAACAAGTTCGACGCTTTGCGACGAGGTAGCCATACGGTGCCCAAGTACGAGGTTCGTTTTGGAGCTGCTTGATATGCTCCGCACCAAGTTACCCAGAAACTTAAGGTCAAGAAATTTGAGTTTGGCCTTATGGTTGGAATTCATCTTCGACTTCAGGTACCAGGAGTACTGGACTGAAGAAGGGGTGTTGAATGTGTGGGGAGCCACACTACCAGCGCGACTACCCTGTGAAGAGGGCCAGAGTGTTCAGAGCAGTTGGACCCACTACCGAGGGAGAAATGGGCAAGGCCCGTCAGATTCATGTAACGACGAATAACCTCTAGGCAGAGCAATATTCAACTCTGCTCGAGACGACAGGTACTGTCGTTGACTAGACCCTTAGTATTTTGATAGATCTCGGTGCTACTGAGAGTTTCATTTCTGTTGCAGTACTAAAAAGGATTAAGGTAAAGGCAGTCAAACAGGATGAGTTTAGCTTCGTAGAGATGGCCTCAGAAGCCAAACCAAAGGTTGGAGGAAAGGTTACGGGTTGTATCCTTAACCCGGGAGATTTTCTCACCAGGGCCAACCTATATGTCACGATATTAGGATCTTATGACGTTGTGATCGGTATGGATTGGTTGGAATCACAGGAGGTGATACTCAACTGCAAGATGAAACAATTGATCTTGGTCATTGATGAGGGACAAAGACGTGCGATTCTAGGACAGAACCAGGGTGTTTCCCTGAGGTTCATATCTTCCTTGTAGCTACGAAAGAACATGCGCAAGGGGTGAAAGATTTATGCAATCCTTGCATTAAACGAGAAGGGTTTAGCGAAAGGTTTATAACACCTTCTAGTGGAGAGAGAATTGCAAACGTATTTCTGAGGGAGTTACTTGGACTATCGCCGAAGAGGTAATTGGAGTTTACTAGACCTAAAACTAGGAACATAACCAATAGCTAGAATGTCTTATCGGATGTTGACCCCGGAGTTACAAGAATTGAAAATGTAACTGAAGGAGTTGATGGACCTGGAATTGATACATCCTAGTGTGTCACCGTGGGGTGCACCTTTTAATTTCATATGAAAGAAGGATGGATCATGGAGGCTTTGCATTGACTACCGTCAATTGAACAAGGCTACGATAAAAAAAAAATCAGTATCCATTGCCGATAATTGATGATCTGTTTGATTAAATGAAGGGCGCGACGGTGTTCTCCAAGATCGATTTTTGATCAGGATACCACCGGTTACGGATTAAGGAAGATGACGTCCCTAATATCGTCTTTAAGACGAGGTTTGGACTTTACGAGTTTACTGTTTTACCATTTGGACTGACAAACACCCCAAGGGTATTTATGAGTTTGATGAATGGGGTGTTCTGCGAGTACTTGGACAAGTTCATCCAAGTATTCATTGACGATATTTTGATCTACTCTCAGACGATGGAGGAGCATGATGAGCACTTGCGCTTGGTGCTACAGTGTTTGCGAGAGCACAAATTGTATGGGAAGTTGTCCAAATGCTCTTTTTACCAATCGAGGATTCACTACTTAGGGAATTTCATCTCCGGCAAAGGCATCGTCATGGATCCAGCCAAGGTTGAGGCTATTATGGAATGGCTTGCGTTGACGAATGTCCCGGAAGTGCCTAGCTTCATGGGTTTAGAAGGATACTATCGACGGTTCGTCGAGGGATTTTCGACGATAGAAAATCCAATCACGGAGTTGCATAAGAAGAATGAGAAGTTTGTTTGGATCGAGAAATGCGCAGAAGCATTTCAAAGGCTCAAGGAGTTGTTGACAAAAAAATCGATACTAAAAGTCCCTGACACAGACACGGACTTCTTGGTATGCACTGACGCATCCAAGGAAGGTTTAAGCGGAGTCTTGATGCAAGACGGACGAGTGATTGCTTACATTTCAAGGAAACTGAGAAGGCATGAGGAGAATTGCGCGACGCGGGATTTGGAGTTATTAGCCATCGTATATGCCTTGAAGGTTTGGAGACACGACCTTGTTGGATGAAAAATTGAACTAAAGACTAATCATTGTGGACTACAACACATTTTTACACAAAGCGATCTGAACGCGCGACAATGGCGTTGGTTAGAATTGCTTAGTGAGTACAACTTTGATATTTCTTACATAAAGGGAACAGTGAACCGAGTGGCGGATGCTTTGAGTTGGAGAACACGCATCTTCTCAGTGTTGCCTCTTCAGACGAATCTACGTGAGAAGATTCTCATTTTACAGCGTGACGATGACTGGTACAAAGAGGTTGAGGGTTTTATCGGACAAAAAACAATGATGGTACCATGATATGAGGGATTTTCATTTGATAGTGATGGGTTATTGAGGTTTAAAATTCGTATTTACATACCGCCAAACAACAAGTTGAGGATGTTGATCCTGAGCAAGGCTCATAGAAAAGTTTACATGGCTCACCTGAGAGTCACGAAGATGAGGGCAGACCTTAAACTGTTATTCTTCTAGGCAGGAATGAAGGCCGACATAGTCAACTATGTGGCCAAATGTCTAGATTGTCAACAGATAAAGGCTGAACATAGACACCCAACAGGATTACTTCAACCTCATGCCATCCCGAAATCGAAATGGGAGGTTATTTCGATGGATTTTATTGTTGGATTGCCACTAACGGTAAAAAGACATGACTCAATTTTCATAGTAGTAGACACTCTAACAAAGAGTGCTCACTTTATTCCTGTTCGTACGACGTATCAGGCACCTGACATAGCTAGAGTTTTCATCAGTGAAATTGTGAGGTTGCATGGCATGCCTAAGAGGATTATATCTGATCGAGGATTGGTGTTTATTGGATGATTGTGGACGAGTTGCCAAGAGGTCTGGCGAACCCACCTTAACTTTAGTACTGCGAATCACCCGGAGACTGACGGGAGGACCAAACGAACAAACCAGAACTTGGAGGACATGATGCGCATGTATGTGATGGGCCAACAAAATCTTTGGGAGGAATTCTTGCCACTGGTAGAATTCCCTTATAACAATAGTTGCCAAAGCGCCATTAAGATGGTACCTTTCGAGTTTCTTTATGGGCGACCGTGTTGGGCGCCTTTGATTTGGGATCATCTTGAGGATAAGGTCCTGGTGGGATAGGAAGCGATCCAAGAATTGGAAGTTTAAATGAAAACCAAGACAAAGGATCAAGGAAGCACAATATCAGCAAAATAGTTATGTCGATGCGCATCGTGTCGGCCGTAATTACGATGTGGTAGTCGAGTATATTTTTTTTTTATTTACGGCAGAAACCGCATGAGAGTTCGATTAAGTTCAAAAAGGGGATAAACTCTCTCCTACGATATTGTGGAAGGGAGAGGCCCGTGGCCTGATGACTAGCCTTGCCTAATTCTTGAGGCTTTTGTCCGATGTATTTCACGTCTCTCTTTGAGACTTTATGATTAGTAATCCTACACATGTTGGACTTGAGCACCTTGTGGGTGTCGGATGAGAGTGTGCTCATGGCTGAGCCAATCCACATCTTGGATCATCGCGTTCAACATGTTTGGCACCGAACGATAGAGTAGGTCAAGCTCCAGTGGGACAATTGTAGTCCAGACTCAACAACCTGGGAGGATGCATATGATATGCGCTAGCAATTCCCATTTTTGTTTAATAGATAGACGCATGATACTGTGATACACTTCATTTCATATTTTATACTGTGAAACTTCAAGACGAAGTTTAGACCAAGAGGGGGTGTATGTAACATCCTGCTCTGGCGCAATGAGCGAACTTATTCTTTGAGGACACTTTCTCGCAAGTGATCCGGATTATTATGCTATTAAAACATTTGTCCTTGATTATGATGTGTTATGGTAGATGACATGATGTTTTATTGCTTTGACATAGACGGATGCTATTGACTCGATTTTACTGAGTGTGCAGGGTTTTGGACCTTGAGGATGTAGAGGCATCGACGAAACCCCTTGGACTCCGGATCGAGTCAAGGAGTGTGTTATTGGGGTTTGATTGTTTACGGTGATTTTAGTACATTTGATTAGATGATATGATGTGGACATGTTCTGAAATGATTGTTGATGATGCAGGCTTAATATAGCTTGTCGACCAGACTCACATATGGAGTAAAGGGACCACACACGACTACCAGAGAGGTTAATGGAGAGGTGTGGATAGCAACCCTGCCACAGCCTACTAGCACTCCCGCTGTGGCTCAAACTGTAGGTTAACAATCTCCTAGTTCGAGAGGACCCACGATGCCACGAGGGCAGACTGCGACAGTCGCTCGCGATGATTCTAAGGGGCGTGCAATAAGGCGGGGGCCTTATTCCTTAAAATCCCTTAGTCTCCCACAAGTTCACCTGGCAGAGTACTGACTCCAA
This sequence comes from Picea glauca, assembly GCA_000966675.3. Lineage (NCBI taxonomy): Eukaryota > Viridiplantae > Streptophyta > Pinopsida > Pinales > Pinaceae > Picea > Picea glauca. The sequence goes on from JZKD02S1923263.1 coordinate 254,965, forward strand.
GGGTTATTGATGTCTACCAATCAGTCAAGAGGCAAGTGGCACCCTTGGAGCACGTGGTGCATCCTGAAGGGCACGTCGCGCAAAAGAAACACTAGAGGCGAGTGGCACCCTTGGAGCATGTAGTGCGTCCTGAAGGGCACGTCGTGATGATGGTGATAAAGGAAAAAACCTAGATGGCCCTAAGACAATTAACATGTTAAGAATTAAAAAAAAAACAACTTCCCTAAATAAATGTTGCCCAGTTCAGAATCTAAGTTCTAAGTCTAAAACTTCTCTAGGGGTAAAATTTTGTCTACCCTTAAGAAAAATACCTTATAAAAATACAATAATAAATTTTAAATTAAAAACCACTTAAGTAATTGTTGTGTACTTCATAAATTTTTGGGTAAAATGAAGAGAGTAAGAACATAAATAAAATCTATGGATATCAAAGGTAAAGAATAAATAAATTATTTAACTTGTGAAGTGTAAAAAGATATTAAATTAATAATAAAAGGAAAAGAGTAAATAGCGCAACTGTCATTTTGGCTCTAATAAAAAGGGGAAAGAAGGGAATAATAAAAATTAGGAAACTAAGGAATGGACGAAACATAATAAGGGAAAGAGGGGAATTTATGGTAAAAAGCGAGGTCAATATAGTAAAGAATCTGCAATTAAGACCTTCTAAATTGAACTAAATTAACAGCTTTATTTTAGGGAAAGAATTTAAACTTGTAAGGGAATCTAAGAATACCTAGGAGTAAATTTAGGAGCAACTCTAGGTGGGTGAGGGAAATGAAACAATTATTAATTTAAATAAAATATTTATTGGAGGAAAGTGGGGGATGGACTACACTTGTACGAAGGAGAATTATTAGAAGATTTTTATTAAAACTTAAATTAAATGAGATTTAGGGAAAGTTTGGAAGTTATAAAACTCTATAAAAGAGAGGAAAGAGGAGGAAGTAGGGGATCGACTATTAGCGTAACATTACGTTGTCGGAATAGTGACTTGACTGATTACTTGTGGGGAGTTGGGATTTCCTAGCTCAGATAGGAGTGGTAGCTCAGCCTTGCGAGGTGATCTGGGAGCTAGACATACCATCTGGATAGTGTGTGGCCCCTTTGCGGCTTGGCGGCTAAGGGGGAAGAAGAGTACTCCTAGCGTTGGCTGGGAGGTACTGGTGTAGTCTCGACGGTCGGCGAGCGGGAGATGCACGGAGCGCGTGGACGTCACTCAGAGCAGGAAAACAGGCAATGATACGTTTCTTTTGGTTGAATGATAGAATGTTGTAGAATGTATGTTTTAGATCTGCATGTGTATTGGGAAGGTTAGTTGTTCGTCTAGTTTCATGACTGAATTTTTATAGCCTGGTTGAATGATTGGTTGACTGATTTTCGTGACCTTCGTCTTCCTGCATGTCGTGACCGCCCTGTGGTGTTTGACTGTGACCCTTTCGATTGTTTTCCTTCATCCCTAGCGTGACAGTCTTCACCTGTGCAACCGGCCAGGAGCCTGATCTACGGTCGTCGCCTTAGCGTTAAAAGACCTATGGATCTCAATGCCCTGCTTTCCTGCGCGCGCGAGGATGGTGAAGCGAAAGAAAAACCCATCCATTGTCTACCTATGTGGTTCATCTTTTGTTGATTGTTGGTCTTGTGCCTTCTTGCGTTCGAATACCTTTCCGTATTGTTCATTATTTTCCCCTACAAGTATTCAGCCACAGAATGTTTTTCTCTACAATTAATGTATCTCGTGGGCGAATTTACACCGAGAACTTTACACTTTAATTACTACATTTTTCAGTTGACATTAAACATTTTCTTGAGCGCACGCATGTCTACACCACCACGAATTTTACTTACTGGAATTTTAGTTTACTGTGTTGGGGCGTGGTTGTAGTGGATAGGGATGCGCTTTCTTGTGTTGGAATTCTCTGCACTTAACTATTTATCTCTGCTCCCTGTAGATTTGAACTTGAATTTTCTCCTCATTTTAATTGTTGAATCTTTGATAAACCCCTGTGACTTGAATGTCGGATTTCTGCACTTTGGAGTTCTTTCCGTCAGTTTTTTTTTCTATGTGATGGATCCCCTTGAAGTATTTACACAGCGAATCATGAACAACAAGTCTGTACCTTGATTTAAATCCTTGCCAGCAAAATTTATGTTTGCATCACTTCTGCGTTTGTTCACTGTGTCTTGTAACCTCTGTGTTTATAATGAGTTGTCTATGCGCTTTTTCTCCTGCGTCGGGACGATGATACAGGTGTTTCCTTTTATCATTTTACATGGGTCTGGAATGGTGATCCGTGTTTATCACTCTACTCTGCATATTTTTTTGTTCGCATGAACTGACGAATTACCCTCTGTGATTGAATGCTTGACCGTGACTTTACTCAGCAAGTCATTACTTTCTGACTGGCGTAATTACTCAGCCATTTGATAGACCGCTTTCCATCTCATCTTAGACATCGTTCCCTGTGGATAAAAAGAATAAAAAAAAAAATCCTCTTCTTTATGCGAAATAAATCTCAACAGAGTGATACACGATTTGAATGTTGGCATTGTTATTCTCGTTTTTGTCCATTCATTGGCATACTGGACACTTGTACGCCAAGGCACCAGAGATGTCTCTAAGCCTTGTGTAACATTGACCCGATGCATTCTTGCACAGTAATCTCGTACCATTTCTAACGACCATGCCCAATCGACCTGCAGAGATGGAGACGGTAGTCTGTGGCGTTTTCTTCTCTCTTTGGAGCGCGTTTTATTACAACAACAGCTCCAATTTTGCGTCAATCGATTTCAGGGTAGCGTTGGTTGACAACGAAGTGGTAGTTAAATTTTGCAGTTACCTTCCAGTCCATATACATTATTATTGTACAGAGAAATCATACAGCTCTTGACAGCGAGTGTACCGAACGAGTTTTCCCATGATACCTGGCGATTGGCCTTTAGTTAAACCGTCGTTTACTTGGCGATTGGCCTTTAGTTAAATGATTGGCGACTGCCAATCGTTGCTTGCAGACATGTGTTTTCATTGTCTTTTATTTTCTGCGTTTTCTTTTACTGATGGCGTAAATTTTGGGCATTCCACCTGGCAATTGGTAAGTGCGGGTACCGGTTTTTAGCTGCCTTCAAGCACATTTAATAGCAATTAATAAATGGAAGAGATTTCGTGGTTCTGGTGGAAGGCTGCATTGACTATCAATTTATTGATAGGATCGTTTGATTATTATATAATTGCAATCGTTTGCAAGAATGATCTCTAAAAATCATTCTCTTTACCTAAGTCACAATAATACCCCACCTCACTTCTAATCACCACCATTCTTGTGGCTTAATCCTTGTTTTAGTGATTTATGTATACACTTAGAAGCTCTCTAAGGTTCAGTTTCCAGTTGATTTGAATTTAGTCCCTGTGTATTGTGGTTTTATGGTATTGATGGTTTGAAGTATTTTATTTAATTATTAACACCCTTATATAGTTGATTACATTTTCAATTCTCATATTAATTAGCATAATACTGGTGTTTTTTTTTGTTTTTGATCTTACTCCATCTAAACCTCCATCTAAACCTCTACTATGATATTATTGATCCTTTACTCATAATATCCTTGCCATTCCTACTAGTAGTAGTGGTGTAGCTTTGTAGATTGGGAACTCAACATGCATAACGTGATATCACTATCTAAGGCATGCTTATAATTCTATTAAAGTAGCTTTGGTAATTTAGATAATAATTATTTGGTTGAGATCCAACCCCTTTAATGATGACCCTTCTTCCAACTTTCACCTAATGAATGGATCAAACTTGAATAGGTAAGGTGAATAATAACCTCAGATTAAGTCCATGTGTAATCAAAGATTAAGGGGCATATCATCTTCACACCTGTTAAGTTTTTTAGGACTCGTCATTTAGGACAGCCTGGTCATTTAGATATAGAAGCAGCGTATGAACGTTTTTTAAAGGTTGAATAGTGCACTTACCTCAATAGACGTGTATCGCGCGGGCAAGCATGTTGATTGTTGAGTTATGTTTAGTTCACCCTTGATAATGTCTAGGTCCTTGGAACCTTACCAGAGTTTACCCTTCTCTCCTAGACCTCTTACTTAACCATAGGGCTTCTTGGATGTCGTCGAGTCATTTATTGAATTGTGCATCTGTGAGTGATGTATTCATGCATCTTGACGACTCGTTGCTTGGGGGCATAGGCGTAGTCTTCCTGTCAGTTATTTCGACCCTTAGCGCGTCGGATTTATCTTGAGACCCTTGTCCAGATAGGATATGTTGGGCTAGGTATTTTTTCATGCCTGATGCCTGGGGACAGCATGATCCTTGATGAGGGGATCATGGCCGGAATCTATGCCACCCATTATTGGCATTGCTCATTGTATTCATTTGGCACTTGGGTTGAACACCTTTATGAGTTTGGAGGTGCGCCATCAAGGTCTTAAGGTCAACTGGTCGTCAAGGCCGTCGTGTCAGGACGGGGATGTTTTCCCTTAGCTTGTAGGCATGGTCATGTTGTGTTGGGTGGGTAGTCGTTTCTTTCTGTTGGTTTACGCATGTCTCACCCAGTTGCTCCTTGTGATAGTGCGTGGAGTCGTAGTTGTCTGTATCTGAATCTACATGTTAGGTTTGTTGCCTGGTTGTGTGGTTCGTTGTTGTCATCTTTTCCGTCCTGCAGGAAAAAAAAAAAATTGCACTTCTACCTCATTGGTAGTCGTAATGACGAGGGGACTTTACAGAATGGTAATAAATTCTCAAGCAGTAGTGTTCAAGTATTACTATGACATCTTATAAAATCTTCGGAAGTAGTGTTAACATATTATGTATTAGTGTTCACATATTATTACCATGACATATTATGTAGTAGTGTTCACATATTACTTTGACATCTCATGAAGTAGAGTTCAACTATTTCTATGTCATCTCCCTAAGTAGTGTTCTAAAGTTGAAAATAGTTAGTTGAGTTTAGGGTGGTAGTTCATAGCAAAGTTTATGGGCCAAGTAAATTGTGCACCCATTTCAAGGCATTTGAGAA
>JZKD02S1923263.1:265919-293927 GCA_000966675.3 Picea glauca
GGATTCTGGAATATATGGGGCTGAGCCCACTTGGGATTTTTTTGTGGATGCGGTAAAGGAACAATACTACCCTGTTGGCAACTATGAGGACCAGTACATGAGATGGACCACACTATGGCAAGATAAGGGCCAATCAGTTCCGGAGTTCACCAATAGCTTCCATACCTTGCGCACCAAGCTGGGTATCAAAGACTCTGAACAACATTTGGTTCTGAAATACTGTGGGGCTCTACACAGATACATCTAAACTAAAATGTATTTTTCAGACACCTCATCACTCAGTGTTGCTTATCGATATGTTGTTAAAATCGAGTATAAATTTAAGCACTAGAACAAACGGGATTTTGGGTCTGCAAATCCGCAACAACCAAAGTATGACAAAGACAACCCTAACAATAAGTCTCTCGAAAACCAGTCCAAGCCATAGGAAAATAAGGGTCATGGGAAGACAAAGAAGGACACCAAAAAATGGTGCAATTTCCACAAAAGCCCTTGGCACAACACCGTTGAATGTTGCTCAAAAAAATCATTGGTGCTCGAGATCAAAGACAAGGAGCCGAACCCTGATTCAGAATCTGATTCTGAAAATAATGGTAAAAGACAAATCATGGATGCAGACCCCACTACTATTGTCGCGACTGCAGTAATTCAACTAGAAGAACCAATAGATCCTGAAGAGGGGGAGTGTATTTTTCATTCACAGATGTGGGTGAAGGGGACCCCACTTCATTTTATTGTTGATAGCATAAGCCAGAAGAACCTCATCTCAACAGAGGTCGTCAAACAAATGGGATTGTCGACAACAACACACCTGCAACAATACAACATCGGGTGGCTTCACCAAGGACGAGATCTTTGTGTCAGCCAGCAGTGTCATACGACATCCACCCCTTCAAGTATGAGGTATTATGTGATGTTGCCCCACTGGATGTTTGTGATGTTCTCTTGGGCCAACCATATATGTGGAAGCGCCATGCTATTTATGAGTCTCGATCCCGTAGTGTCATTGTTACTTTGGGGGGTCATCTCTACAGAATACTAGAGGTAGTTCCAACTACTGTCCCACCTAAACAGTGCCGCAAGGTAGTATCTCATACTACAAAATTCAGCTTCTTCACAATCTATTCAAAAGGTGAACAAAAGGATACTGCAACCACCACATCTTCGGCCCAAGCACCTTCTATCCAACAGAAGAAGGTCGACAAGGTTGCAGCAAAGCACAAAGATTCATTCTGCACACAGTCATCTAAAATAGCTAGACTAGTTAAAAAGGTCCAAACCTTCCAGCCAAAGCTTCGTGATAGCCTTCAACAAGCTAAGCAACGCCACTTCTATAGAAGGGCAAGCAGATCACCAAGATTCAGATTCAGTGATCGCTTTCCCCTCTGCCCCGGGAACTCAATGCAATGGATACCATTGCTTTTTAAGGAGGGAGGATTGATCCACGTGGATATCGATGGCCACCCACCTTCTTCAACTGGCCCAAAACATGTTTTTGGCAATTTTGGTAATTTACTATTTTTAGCATTTTTTAACTTTTGAGGCCATTTTGAGGCCCTAAACGATGTTTTTTGAGAAAACGGAGATAGATCTCGGATATATCTTTCCAACGAGCTATCGAGCGCCACAAACGGAGATCGTATGCAAAAGTTACGCCCCTGGGAAGTTAATGTATCAACTACCCCCATCGGGGACCACAAACCTTTTGGCTTTTCATCTTCCGAGGTTAGGGTTTTGGATTTTACTTATGTTAAAAAGGCTCTTAGAGCATCATTGTAATAATCATATTCTTGCGAATGCGAGTAGCCATCACATCTCTTCTCAAAGATAAGTTGTCACCATTCTAGCGAGTCTTTCACTCTGTATTTTACAGTCTCTGTACATTTATTTCATTAATAGAAATCGTGTATTACTGTATATCTGTGACTCTTGTTATTTCCGCTATATCTCTATTATATTGTTGTCTCTCTTGCAATATCTCTAAATATTTCTGTGTTATATCTCCGCTCTCATTTCGTGCCGAAAATAATCTGGATCAATTGACTAGTGGAGAAAGGTTGCTCCTAGCTTAACTGTGATTTCTATAATCTGACAAAATTGATGGCTCATCAATTCAATGGTAGTTTCCAAATCCGTGTTGAAGAAATGATGATAATAGTAGAGTTGTTATAGTCTTAAGGGAATGATAGCACCATAGTAGTTTTTCTATGGAAGATGAAGAAGGGAGAAGAGTCAAGTTAAGTATTAAGTTTGATCGTGGACAATTGATTTTAGTGGTTGGAAAGAAGTTTAACTTGACAAACAGATCTACAAGTCTTTGCCGATGTAAATTTGAGATCTTGGAGGTTTGGTAAGTTTCTTATTTAATTTTATATATGCAAGTAACAATATGTCTACTGGTAGATGGTTGTTGAATCTATTCGTTGTTGTGTGGAATATTTGATCCCATCATGGAAACAAATAATCATGATCTATCTTCAAAATACCAAATTGAATTTCGTTACATAGATATGTTGGATCTATTGTAGATTCTAGATATGTCTATTGTATATCTATTGCTACATAAGTGTGAAAAATCTCTATAATCAAATCATTGTGATGGAGATTTGAAGGAAAGGATTCGATACAGTTTTTGTCTCATAGTGGAGCTATCAAATCTAAGGCGTGGTTCTTCCTTTATTGATCTACTATCTAAGTTTGAATCTTTTGCCAAGCCCATCCATCGAATTGTTTTGTGAAAAAATGAATTCTAGATGCTATTATTAGATTTAAGGAAGTTTTATTTGACCACAGATACTTGTGTCCAAGAATTAGTGTTGGCAGGACATCATATAGATTGCAAGTATCACTTATCATATACATGTTCACTTCTAGATCAATGACCAATATTCTAAATCTTGAGTGCCTTGAATGACAACCTCTCTATGGAGATAAAGAGTGAAGTGGTGTATGAGATTGAAGCTTCCAATTAATCATCTACATGGGAGAAGGTAAAGCTGGCCTCTTCTTGTTTTCAAGAATCCACTCAAATGATCAATTTCTCTCTAAAAATATTTGGTATTTACAGTGGTTCCATCCCCCACCCCTCAAAATTTCATAATCAATACACTCTTGAATCTTCTCTTAGAGTAAAGAGGCCACATAATTGAATGAAACAATAATACAATGATTGCATTATTAATAGTAGCCACAAGAAACCATTATTCTTGAAGGATCGAGGGGTAGCCTTATTTAGTGCACTAGAGGAGGATAAAGGCATCAACGACATCGATTATGATGTTATAATACCTATTATTACCGAATTTCCATTTGATGTTCCTAGAGAAAATTGTTGTGAGGAATAACCTGCTACAAAGGTGAAGAAGAGCTCAGTGTTAAAGTCATAAAACTCAACACAGGCCACCATTTAAAAATGAATACTTGAATGTTGCTGAAATATTTATAATGAGACTGTTCACTACATGTTTCAAGTTCCATTCTTATTATCCCATTTTTTTATTTTTTTTCTGTGGTGGTAGTAAAACAAATGAGCCATACATAAAGGACCCCATGTGAATGCATGTTGGAAAGGATACATTTTCTTCCTTTTTTAATGGATGATTTTTATCCCACATATACAAAATAATATGATCCTCCTTTCTCTATATTGAAAATGAATCACTCTATAGAGAAAAGAAAAGAGCTAATAAGAATGGAAGGATTTGAGAGACATTTTTTTTTGTAAATATAAAATACATAGGAAAAAAATAATATTTTTTTTTGTAAATATAAAATACATAGGAAAAAAATAATTTATTTATTTATTTATAAAAGAGATTAGAGAAAGAATTTGGAGAAAACATTTAGTAAAATGAAAGTTATAAGCCAAATTATTGATTGGCTTGCTCAAATCCTAAGTTTGTACAAAGGCTATTTGGCCCATGTTATGTATTTAATGAAAAAGCTTTGTAAGGTCACAAATGAATGTATCTTGATTTGAATACAAAGGCTAAACTCTGATCGATAATAATAGAGGACTGCAAGAGAAAATATGGAGTTCTACCGAGGCCCAATTGGATCACAACAGAATTTGGTGGCCATGTAAGTTCTCGATCACATTCACCTCGTAATCGAAGGATCCATCTTACACTAAGATTTTAAAATTGTTATTATTTTTCAATGCTCAGTTTTGTTTGAAGCTGTTAATGGTTATATTGTAATTATACATGATTTGTTTTGTTGATACCCAGAATATAAGAAGGGTGCTGAAACGTTTTGCAAGCAACATAATCCTCTCCAACTGCTTGCGAGATCCATATAGCAGTGAAGGGTAAGACTTCTTTCTTTTCATATATATCTTTCTATATATATAGACAGAGTCGAGGGAGTAATTAACAGTTGCATCTTCATCGTTCTGGAATGATGCAGTGTGATCGAGAGCATATCAGAAAGCGTTATAGCCTTGGTGACAAACGAAAGTAAATTTTCACAGAAATTTTTAACTTTACAGTTGGGTAAATGATGGAGAATACTGGATTGGATTAGACTCTGGTGATCATATTTTTATTTACTGTAGGAAGTCATTGCCAAGACCTGCACTTCTCATCTAAAGAAGATCCAAATTGGCTCAGAGAACAGCGGTCGGAAGAGATAGAGATCATCAAAAAATGGGTGAAACGGTACAAGGACGACGTATATGCTAAGGATAATTAATTATTGCGTTCACATTTTGGAAGTATGAAGGTGTGGAAGTGCTTTTCAAAATTATCCATTTTTATGGCGATGAGTGGTTTATGATGATGCTACATAAGCTGTATGGCCTTCAAAGCATTTTTAAGCAATTTTAACTTATATGGACTTCAAAGTATTTTTAAGCAATTTAAGTTATATACATGGACTTCAAAGCATTTTATGTTATATGTTTTAAATATTTTATGAAAAAGTAACTAGTCATTTTATTATAAGTAAAAGCTTGGCTATATGAAATGATTTTCTCGGTGTGCCATGTGAAATGATGGTTGGTAAGAGGGCACAATTTTACTTCTCCATCCATTACAAATAATTTTAAGTCTTATTTAAAGGTCAAAAGACTTAAAAAAAAAAACTTAAGATAGTATTTGAAAAAAAAACTTAAAAAGCAAAACAACAAACACATATCTAATATTGGTTTAGGATTTTTATTCCTATCTTTTCTGCAATTGTTAGATTGGTGTCCTAATAGGAGTTACAAGGATTTTGTTCTATGTCAGATTATATATATATATATATATATATATATATATATATATATCATAGTTGTACGGAATAGCTTTGGCATTTTCAATATGTTTGAAACTTTTTTCTGAAGTTCAGGGAGCTTGGGATCTAGTAGGGAATGCCCCCAATTAGTTGAGAATTCTTTTGGGAATTTGAGAGCTTTTGGGGAGATTCAACATCAAGAAAATGGAAGCTCCTAAACCAGTGTCCTAAAAAGAGAACTTTAAATTAGTATTATATTAAATTAAAATGTAAATATTTTATTCCATTATTACAAATACATAATTTATTATAAATATTTTCATTATATTTATTCAAAATATCACTATAAAACTAAGACCAAACTACAATTAATAATACTCACTTTATAGTTGTGAAATGAGCTCAGTAAAAAACCTTAATAATACTCACTTTATAGGTGTGGATATGAAAAACTTTTAATGCATGTATGTTTCTTTTGAAGCCCAAACTAAACATAAAAGTCAAATAAATCAAACTTATCCATGGCAAGCATTTGCTTCACTTTGTAGTTGATATCAACCAACCATATCATTGACTTTTATTATATTTTCATATTAGAAAAGTAGTACAATTTTGTTTTTTCCAATAAAAAAAGAATAATGCTTCAATTTTACAAAGATGTTTCAAGTTTATATATGTAAAGTTTAATTTTAAAAAGATGTTAAAATTGTATATATGTATTTTCAATTTTGTTTCTCTTTTTTTAATGGAATATTTATGAATATTAAAGTTTCAGTATTGTGTTAAATATATTCATATAATTATTAGTACAAATTAAATTAGTAATTTCAATATTGTAGTTGTTGCAATAGGAGAAACATTGTCCTCCATTGACTTTCAATTTTATTGAAATAAGATTTAAAATGTATCAATATCTCTATACATTCGAAAGTATCATTATAATCTAAAATATTTTTTATATTTTTTTAATATATATTATTGTCACTCCCATCTTTACGTTTCTTATAAATTTGGAGGAAACTTCTACTTTCTACTTGTTCCAGACATTGGTATCCACTTTCCCAACTTCTCACATTTTTGAAACTAGTGCTATATATATATATAAGTATGGTTTTCCAATTAAAATGAACTTTATTTGTTTTTTAATGATAAACATTATAGCATGTGCATAAATTTTTATGAAAATGTTTATATAAATATTGATAATAGGATACATAACAAAAAGATTATATAAAATTGATTTATTAAAATCAAGTAGTATTATTAAAATTGAGTATAATGTATATGTTTTCAGTTGGTACAAATTTGAGTATCTAAATTATGCAATCAATATAAAAAAATTATATAAAGGATAAAGAAATAGTAATAAGGGGTTATTTTTTTCAAAATTATATATATATATATAAAGGACAAAGAAGTAATAGTAAGTGGCTATTTTTGAAAAAAATATATAATTGTTTCATATTTTTTCCTCGGAAACAAAAAGAATGTAATTTTATTATTTTGTAAAAACAAAATAATTTTATTACTTTGTAAAAACAAAATTACATTTTCTAGATACCTTGTTACAAAGCCATTGATGCATGCAAGTCTGCCGCACACAGAAGTTTGGTAATTATCAAAGGGATATTTTTATAGTAAAAAATGGGCTTTTTAAACTCCCACTCACCATGATATCCATAAAATGCATTATATATAAATAAAAAATCATATTACATATCCTGTTAAAAAAGGTTTTTTCTTCAATGACCAACTTCCAACTTCATCGTGAAAAGGAGGATGGAAATATCCATAGTGTTTCCCATTTAATTCTTACACAATGAATAGGAACCATAATCCATCACGATTCCTTCCTTTCATAGTTGGTCGACCTCTTTGTTATGCTCCATGTAAATATGTGTAAGCTCAAATGTGTCAACAAATTTCACCAAATCTTGAATCTCTTTCAACATTGGGAGTAAATAAATGTCCATGCATTTTTTATCTATATTCATTTAGTTAATCACATTCGAGGATTCACCAAAAACTTGTAGATCTGTGATTATTTTTTTCCATTGTGAACAAAATAAGAATTTTTAGTGAGGATAATTCTGCATAGTTGTTTGTGCCATAGCCATGACCCATCTTGAGATTAAATATGGGTGTATCATTTAAATATAGAGTCACACCACCTCCACAATGCATCAGTTTCCCTTATGAGGCCCAGTAAAAAATGCCTAGGGATGTGTCTTGTCTATGGTCTCTGGGATAGGATTCTTGATCCCTAGTGTGCCCTTCTCCAGTGGGGTAGAAGGTTAATATGATTAGACATTGAGCCGCAATCATCGAGGGTGGATTTGTCATGTCTAGGAAGATACATCGATTATGAGCAATCCATATCACCCATGCCACTAGTCGGTAAATATTTATATGGTTTATGGTTTAGATTTGATAGCCACATTTGAAGACTCTCATTGATCTGAGATATTTTCATCGATGTGACTTATTAAAGAATTGGATTAAATGAGAATAAATTGAAATGCACCATAAAGAAGGAAAAGATCAATAATAAAGAGACATAATCATCAAATATGAGCACAAAAACTTGATAACAGAGTTCGTCCCCAAGGGACTACATCTCTGAGCCATGCTCTCAAATGGGTAGGCCTTTTTAGTAACTCAGCAAAAGAATTTGGAAAAATACATAAGTATACATCATTCAGGAATTAAGCTGCAGATTTTTCGCTCACATCAGAAAATAGACAACACCATTGAATTTGTGGCATTGAATTACCCAAAAGTGACTATCTCCATGCCTCAATCTGACTCTGGCACTCTTAGGCCCATGAGAAATATCGTCTTGGTTTCTGTGCCTACAATCTGCAATTAATTCTTTGAAATATGCCTCGTAAAATATTCCTGTCCGTACCGTCGAGCGCCCTCCTCATGTGCATTGGAAATTTACATTTTTAAATTAAAAGTTGGGTGGATTGAACAATGTGGTCATTTGGCCCAACGATTATCAGAGGCTATGTTAAGGGGTTGGTTGGGGAGGTCACGGGGTCAAACCCACAAACCTCCCCCTTTTGGCTATAAGTTATAACATACACCATAAATGGCTCTAACCACTGCTAGTTTGGAGATACACCAGCTGTGGTGGAGGTCCATCATGTGGTAGTGCTAACCACTGCCAAGTTTTGAGGTATGCCATAATTTGTCCGATGTTTATTTGTTGAAGCCTGGATATAAAGGGATCAACCAGCAGATTTGGTGGACCAACCTTTTTTTAATTTTGCAATTTCGGTTACGGTCCCTCATTGGGAATTTTCTCGCTGCCACGTGGCATCCCATGACTGAGCCATGTGGCAGCCATTCATTAGCCCATGCCACCTACTTACACAGTCACTACCACATCACCTCCTTCCTGGTCAGCTTTCCATGTCACCTGCTAAGTTGTTGTACGAATGTCACGTGTTGTATGGCTTGCCACATGGCTGCATGAACTACCACATGACACTTTTCCATTTTTCCACATACTGACGGAAAAATACCAAAAATGGGTGACACGTGGCAGCTTCGGGTGCTGCCACATCATCATGACACGTGTCGATCTCTGACTATGCCATGTACCTTATATGAACGTTGACTTCATCCATACTGATGTTGACATCAACAGTATGGATGTTGACTCATTCTTGTTGACTGAGCTAGGTTGACCAAAACGTTGACCGCAAATATCTTTCAATTCATAAATCTGTTTGACGAATCATTTATGTCATTGGAAAGCTTAGGACCTGCTCTTCACGATGATGCCAATTTTGATGAGTTTTGAGGACTTTTAATTTTTTCCTTTTCTCCACCTGCTGAGGCCATTTTGAGATTCTTGAGGAACTTCTGAGAATTTTGAGTTATCCTTAGGCCTCCCTGGATCCCTACGGATCACGCCTTCACACTAAGAGATTTTTGGACCACCAAAATCCTTTATCAATTAACATGTACGTGAGGGAAGAGTTCCCTCACTTTGTCTTTCTCCATCCACTTTTCCTTGCTTGGATGTGTTCCCTTTAAGCCCACTCGAAGATAATCGACATCACCTCTGCATGAATTCCTCGTCCTTCTGTCCAAGATGATATCTTCCTTTAACTCGTCCAAGTACTCAGAAGAAAACTCATTATCCGAGGGTAGTGAAACTTCCTCACCTTGATCCATGATCATGGGAGGCTCAAAAAATTTCAAGTTTTCCATGTTTACAACTAAGTAAATCTACATATAAGGTGGAAGATCTAGACGAAAAGCATTGGTGCCTCTTTTCTCCAAAATAGTGAAGGGTCCATATTAGATAGACTTGAGTTTCTTACCTTCACCCTTCGACCACTCCTTGATGATGTGAAGGCATACTTGGTCTCCAACGTGGAATTGATTATCAACCATGTACTTGTCATGTCGAGCCTTATATTGTGCTTGAATTTTCTCCAACTGTTCCCTGACTGCTTGGTGCACTTGTTGGATCCTTTGAATGAACTTGCGAGCCCTGTCTTCATTTCTTTCTTCGTTTGAATCGACATATTTCCCATACATAAAGTCCAAAGGGACCTTAGGAAAGTACCCAAAGCATGTATCAAATGGCGAACACTGAGTGGAGGAATGTAAGGCTCGATTGTAAGCATGTTGAATATAGGGTATCTGGTCATCCCACAACTTGGGATGTTTATTGTAGTATCCTCGAAGAAAATGTACCACTCTTAGGTTAACAACCTCTATCTGATCGTCATTCTATGGATGAAAATTCATACTCCTCTTCAACTTGGTG
Organism: Picea glauca; assembly: GCA_000966675.3. Taxonomy (NCBI): domain Eukaryota; kingdom Viridiplantae; phylum Streptophyta; class Pinopsida; order Pinales; family Pinaceae; genus Picea; species Picea glauca. The sequence continues at coordinate 275,926 of JZKD02S1923263.1, forward strand.
TCCATCATTCTCCACAAACTTGTCCAAAACTCTCCAAGGAATCGGGTATCTTGATCCAAGATAATGGATGTGGGCAACCCAAAGTGGATCCAAACATACTGAAATAAGAGATTAGTAGTCTTCTCAGCAATGACCTGATTTTTACATGGCATCAAGATACACAACTTGCTAAACCTATCCACTACTACATACAAGTAGTCATGGCCCCTTTTCAACATTGGTAAACCCCCTACAAAGTCCATGGAAATACTTTCCTATGGGTGAGACGGAACATGAAGTGGTGAGTACAACCCCAATTTTCTATTAGTGGGCTTACAAATAGAACACATCACACACCCCTTTACATACTTGGTTAGAATTTATTTCATTTGAGGCTAGTAAGAAAACCTTTGCAGATGAGCCATGGTTTTTCCTACACCAAAATGCCCAGACACAAGAGAAGTGTGAGCTTCTTGTATTACATGGACTCGTTCATTTTTAGGAATACAGAGCTTTTCAAGATGGCAGAGTAAGTTCTCCTACCAAAAATAGTTCTCCACCTGTGGACCATGGGTTAGATTCTCAAGTACATCCTTAAAATCTTCATCAACAACATATTGTTCAATATAGCTATCATGAGATAAAGAAGCATTCTTCAAAACAATAGAAGCAACAATAGGAGGTCTAGAAAGAATATCAGCTACTTTGTTAATTGTACCCATTTTTATACTTGATTACCAAATGGAACTGTTGAAGAAAACCCATCCACTTGTAATGTCGAGATTTGTGCAGCTTGGTTTGTGCTTGGAGATTGATCCAAATGGATCTTGAAAGGCTCAAAAATAAAATTTCTCAAATGCTCGATAAAATGACATGATCACAAATTTCTCATCGTAATATTTGTGGTGATGCAAACTGATCGAAAAAAGGAGTCTGTATGCAAAAGTTATCGCAATTTGAAGTTTGGGTCAAACAGGTAAAACGTCAACTCGTCAAGGGACATGTGGCATCTTCAACATGTGACACATGGAAGCTTCTAAATTCAACAAGTCGTAGCCATCAGGTGATGACATGTGATATCACTAGGTCACGACAAGTGGTAAGGGTTCATGATGACAAGTGTCAAAGTTTTGATAGTCCATGTGGCAAAAGATTGGCCAACCATGGGCTGACACGTGGTCCAATCCAAGGGTGCCACATGTCACCATGGTCAAGGCATTACAAAGGTCAAATTTATATTATTGGACTCCATAGGATTCGATCCCATGACCTTCCTTTTCAAATGACTTAAGCACAATGAGCTAGCCACAACGGGCGAATTACTACTTTAGAGAAAAAAACCACTTTTCAGAAATTTAAACTTAAGCATATTTTCCAGCTAAGGGAGGTATGCCCCTTCGTACTAGGCCACATGGTCCTCATACGACCACAGAAAGGGGGAGAACGCCCTAAATGGGGGCTTAAGGATATTTTTTTCCAAATTTTTGGTTTTGACCTTATTTTAGTGGATTTTTAGTTGATTTTTAGTGATTTTTGAGGATCTTTGACCCTCTTAAGGGGATCTGAGCCCTATATGAGGCCAGAAAGTTGGGGGGGAGTTGGATTTCGACCCCCAAATTAGAATATATATAAACCAAAGGTTTTTGACAGTCCAAACAAGTTCATATCATGATAAATGTTGTAGAATCGTGAATCCAAAGACATTTTTATGCAGGGAATCCATTAAGGACAAGAAATTTGCGGGCAAATTTCAGGATCTACACTCAGCCTTTTTCAGTGTCGTTAGTTATGTTGGATTCTTGAGGTAGAGAAGAACAAAACCAGACCATTTTGTAATCCATTTGACACTTTTCTGATGTACTTTTTAATCATTTAAGAGAAATAAGAAAGCCTCACCCACTGAGACAAAGGCCCAGAGACGTAGGCGATCTTGCTGAAGTCCATTAACAGCTTTGTTGTTATGGTTTGTTGATTCTTTGTTCTTAATTTCAGTTCTTCATTTCTTATTATGGATTCCACGATATATCATTAATTCTTCCTCTTTCTTCAATTCCTAAATGGTTAATGAACTCATGCTTTAAAACTTAACCATAGTCTATAAAAGATCATTTTTGGATCAAGTGGTATCAGAGTAGGTTGACGGTTGGTTTTTTAGTTTGCATGATTACCGGGGAAAATCTTAGTCATGGTGAAGGAGAGATTTTAGAAGGGGATCCTGCTATTGAATCAAGAAAGAGGACTTCTAAAAGTCAGGAGATGGCATCGGAAGAAGGCATGTCTTAGAATGAGATCAATTTGCAGAAAACTTTATTTTCCATGTCTGAAATGGTAAGGTATTATATGAGGATTACTTGGAACGGAAGAGACCTTTCCAAGGGGAATATTCTAAACCAGACAAAATTGAATAAGGAGAGGATCCTCCTAAACCTCCTCCTTCACCTCCTTCTTCTCCATCAGCTTCTTCTTCTTCAAGTACAAGTTCAAAATCCATTGCCAGAAAACATTCCCATAAACGCAAACATGATATGCCTTTAATTAAAATTGATGTGAAATTTGAATTACCTGTGTATGATCATGAAGTAAATTCTAAGAGGCTTGATAACTGGGTCAAACAGATGGAATTTTATTGCAGTGTGCAATAAATCAAGGATGAGGCAACTCAAATCAAGTTGGCATCGCTTCGTCTTGCAGGAACAACACTCATCTGGTGGCAGAGTAAGTTGAAAAATGGCACACAACAAGTTGGTAATGTATTTCCATCATGGAAATATATTTTTTTTGCACTTAGAAAGAAATTTTATCCTTTGGATTATAAAGAGAAGGCTTTAATTGAATGGCAAAGTATTAAACTAAGAAAGGTACAAATAGTGCAAGAATACCCAGATGAATTTCGTAAGATTTCATTAATGTTGAATATTCCATTACATACCCAAGAAAATCTTATGAATTATATAGGAGGTTTACATGCACATATTCATAACATTGTATTTATGTTTGGACCTACTAATATTGATGAGTTTTATGTTCAAGCAACATACATTGAAGCAAGGAAAACATGATTTGGTGTATCAAGGGAATCGTCTTCGAGGAAAGAGGAAAAAAGAAAGGGGAATGACAAGAAAGAAAATTCAATGACAAGAAGGGAAGAGAAGATCTCTTGCAATCATTCCAATAAAGAAGGGCATGATGATGACCATTGCTGGCAATTGCATCCCGAGAAGATACCAAAGTAGTTCAAAGAAAGGAAAGGGAGGAAAACAGTTGCAACAGTAACATGACCAACAGACTTGGGATATGACTCAGGTGATGAGACTAAGATCACAACATTTGGATTGATAGGTAAAATTGGTGATGGATATGATTCTAGATGCAAGTTGTTTCACATAAGGGTGATAATGAAACACACTAAGATCGATACATTGATAGATAGTGGATCTCAATCTAACTTGATTTCAGAGGAGGTGGTTAAACAATTAGGATTAAACACTAAAATGAATCATAAACCTTACTCACTTAAATGGATAAGAAACAATCATAAATTTCACATAACAAAGCAATGCACTTTAAATTTTGCAATTTCATCAAAGTTTGTGGATGAGGTAATGTGTGATGTGGTGCCACTCAATGACTATGGAATGGTCTTAGGCAACCTGTATTTGTATGATCGCAAAGCAATCTTCTACAGGGAACATAATCAATATCACTTAATCAAAGAAGGCAATGAATATGTTGTACATTCTCATCACTTAAAATCAAATCAATCTCTTCAAACAATGGAACAATTAAGGAAGGCAACTTATGCAAGCAACAAACCTATAATTGTGCCAAATAAAGAAAACGATCTTAAGCATGAACATGAGATGGTTTTGGAATGGAAGTTCAATCATACTTTGTTTCAAGATAAGCTAATGTCGTGCAAGTACTACAAACATATTATCTCATTTGCAGTCATATTTATGATGTTGTCATTGCTAATGTTTTCAACATGGATGGCAGTGGCTTCAATAAGATGTGAAAGAGTACAAGTGCCTAACAATATGCTTTCAGTTTTCATGGTTGTTTTTCAATTGATATTGATGATATAGGTGCATAGGACAGAGTTTAAAGACAAAGAACAAGTGGGGTGGCCTATCCTGCACTTGATGACTGGTTAATATCCTTTTGGAGGACCAAAAGGTCTTAATGGGGAGGTGTGATCCAAATGGATATTGAAAAGATCAAAAATCAAATTTATCAAATGCTCAATAAAACTACATTATCGCAAAGTGCTCTTTGTAATATTTTTGGCATCTCAAACAGATCGAAAAACAGAGTCTGTATGCAAAAGTTATCGCAATTTGAAGTTTGGGTCAAACAGGTAAAAAGTCAACTTGACAAGTGACACATGGCATCTTCAACAAGTAACACGTGGAAGATTCTAAATTCAAAAAGTGGAAGCCATCAGGTGATGACATGTGATATCACTAGGTCATGACAAGTGGCAAGGGTTCATGATGACAAGTGTCAATATTTTGATAGTCCATGTGGCAAAAGATTGGCCAACCATGGGCTGACACATGGTCCAATCCAAGGGTGCCACGTGTCACCATGGTCAAGGCCTTAAAAAGGTAAAATTTATGTTTTTGGACTCCATGGGATTCGATCCCATGACTTGCCTCTTCAAATGACTTAATCACAATGATCTAGCCACAAACGACATTTTACTACTTTAGAGAAAAAACCCGCTTTTCAGAAATTTAAACTTAAGCACCTTTTCCAGCTAAGGGAGGTGTGCCCCTTAGAAATAGGACACATGGCCCTCATATGACCACATAAAGGGGGTGCGAGCCCTAACTGGGTGCTTAAGCAGATTTTTTGCCAAATTTTGGGTTTTGACCTTATTTTAGTGGATTTTTAGTTGATTTTTAGTGATTTTTGAGGATTTTTGGCCCTCTAAAGGGGATCTGAGCCCAATCTGAGGACAAAAAGTTTGGGGGAAGTTGAATTTAGACCTCCAACTCAATATATATATAAACCATAGGTTGTTTACAATCCAAACAAGTTCAGAACATGAGAAATGTTGTAGAATTGTGAAGCCAAAGACATTTGTATGTAGGGAAGCCATTGAGGAGAGGAACTTTGTGGGCCAATTCCTGGAGCTACACTCAACCTTTTTGAGTTTCATTAGTTGTGTTGGATTCTTGAGGTCAATAATAACACAACCATACCAGTTTGTAATCCATTTGACACTTTTTTGATATACTTTTGAAGCATTTAAGAGAAATAAGAAAGCCTCACCCACTGAGACAAAGGCACAGAGATGTAGGCAATATTGTCGAACTCCATTAATAACTTTGATGTTATGGTTTGATGATTCTTTGTGCTTAATTTCATATCTGCATTTCTTATTATGGATTCCATGTTATACCATCAATTATTCCTCTTTCTTCAATTCCTAAATGGTTAATGAACTCATGCTCTAAAACTTAACCATAGTCTATAAAATATCATTTTCATATCATAGATACTATAAGGGCTGGTGATCTGAATGTATGATTTTTTCCTTCCCTAACAAGTAATACTTCTATTTTTTCACACTTTGAACTAATGCATACAACTCTTTATCATATGTAGGATAGTTAACAACATCTAGGTTAAAAGTTTCAGATTGGTAATAGATAGGATTACGACACTGCATCAATACTGCACCCATGGCATAACCATTGGCATATGTCTCCATCTCAAATGGTTTCTAAATATTTGATAATGCTAATACTGGTGTTGTACTGATCTTTTCCTTCAAACTGTCGAAGGCCTTTTGTTTATTTCCTCCCCACTCAAAAGTGTTCTTCACACTGGTCAACGCATGCAAAGGAGCTGCAATAAATGAGAATTTTGTGATGAATATCCTCCAGTATTGAACATCACCCAATAAGCTTCATACTTCGGTTACATTATTGGGCTCAGGCCAATTTACAATTACACTTATTTTGGAAGGATCAATTTTCAATTGTTCTCCTCCTAAAATATGACCTAAGTACACCAATGCAGTCTTGTCAAACTTACATTTGGACAATTTTACATACAACTGTTCCCTTTGCAAAGTATCCAATACTTTCTTTACATGTTGTACATGTTCATCCCAAGTCCCACTAAATATAATAATATCATCTAAATACACAATTACAAAGTCATCTAAGAATGGCATGAATACAACATTCATTACACGCATGAAGGTTGTTGGGGAATTACAAAGCCCAAACGACATAACTAACCACTCAAATAGACCTTGTTTGGTTTTAAAGGCATTTTTCCATGCATCCTGTTTTGCAACCCCGATCTGAAGGTAACCACTGCACAAATCCAACTTAGTGAAATAAACAACATTCTTTAATTGATCAAGTAAATAATCTATATGAGGAAGAAGGTCTCAATTTTTCACCATGATTTTGTTTAAGGCTCGATAATCGACACACATTCTCCATGTGTCATCCTTCTTTGGCACCCTCACAATCAAAGAGCCACAAGGAGATATACTAGGTTTGATGACCCTTTGGTCCAAAAAGTCTTGTACATGTTTCTTGATTTATGTCATCTCTACAATCGACATTTTATACATGCCCACATTAGGAAGGGGAGAGTCTTGTTGAAGATGTATTTCATGTTGGATTTCCCTCTTTGGAGGTAATCCATCTGGTTCCTGAAAGACCTCATCATAATTAGAAACAATATCAATTAATTCTTTCTTATGGAAAGGATCACATTCTTGGAAGGCATCGGATATTCCAACATCCTTTTCTCTTACAACCATGAGTACATATCTCATATTAGTGTTTATGAGTCTTTTCATTTGTCTTTCATGAACAAGTGTTGTATTAACCTTCATGCTATGGGCTCTAACAATAAATTCCACTCCTCCTTTAGTAAGGTGATATTTTTTCTCATGAATAAAGAAGACTTCTTTTCTATCATAAAGATATGGACTCCCCAACACTATGCCACATATATCAAGTGAAACAACATCCAAATCAACTTCATCAACCAATTTTGAAGCAATAGAAAATCTAACCCTACACTACTTGGTGACATTAAGTTTTTCTTTGTCTCATACCCAACCAAGAGGATAAGGCTTTGGATGTGGTTTTGTTTCAAGACCCATTTTTTGACAAGTGTCTCAGATATTAAGTTAACTTGGGAACCCATATCAAACAAAGTATCGATCTTAGTATGCTTAGATACAACCCTTATGTGAAATAATCCATTCCTCTTTCTTTCATCATCATGAGATTCATTAGTGGAAATTGAACTAGCATGAATAGAATATTTACCTTGTACTCCAACCGATGTGATATTTTCCTCATCTGATGAATTAGAACCAAGATATTGTTGTACTATAGCAACAGTCTTTGTCTTCCTCTTTCCACCGAACTACTTTGGTTTCTTCTCCATATGTAATTTACAACAGTGCTCATCGTCCTGTCCATCTTTCTTGAAATGAGTGCAAGATGAATTTCCTTCTCCCTTCTTTGTAGTGGCAGTCTTTTTGTCCCTCTTTTTAAACTTTCCTTAAATTGATTATGTGGGAACTTGGAAGGCTTTTTTGTGGGATCGTCTTGAACATTCTTTCCTCTCTTTTCAAGGTGAGTGGCTTGCACACAAACTTCGTCAAGACTGGAGGGGTTAAACAATAGTAAATTATGGCGAATATAACTATGAAGTGTGCCAATATACTTCATTAAAGTTTCATAATAATCTGAAGGAATGTTTAGTGCAAGTGTTTTCTTCCCAAATTATTCCGTGAAACTTTGTACTATTTGACCTTTAATTTGTCTTAAATTTTTCCATTTCATCATTTCTTTATGTAAATAACCCAATGGATAAAATTGTTTCCTTATTGCTAATTTAAATTCCGACCATGAGGAAAGAAGATTACCACACTTACTTCTATCCTGAAGCTTTCTCTCCCACCATATGAGAGTAGTGCCTTCCAACAGAAGAGACAACAATTGCACTTTTACTTCCTCTTCGTCAATCTATTGTACACAACAATATACTTCAACTTGTCGGATCCAATTATCTAGATTTTCAAGATTAGCATCTCCATTAAACATAGGTGAATAAAATTTTACATCAAGCTTTAATAATGGTTTCTTAAAAGAGGCTTTATGAATAGAATTATAATGATGAGAATGATGAGAGGAAGAAGATCTAGAAATCGATGGTGAAGATGGAGGTTCAGGGGGGGTCTCCTCCAGCCTCTTGATTCACTGAAGAATTTTAATTTGCTTGTGCTTCCTTTTTCTTCCCTTTCTTCTTCATCCTCTTCTCGTAGTCTCCATACATTCTCTCGACCATTTCTGACATGCGATAGAAGACCATATGGAATTTTTTCTCATGTTCATCACACTTGTCCTCTTCAACCAATCTCTGGGTTGAAAGTCTTAAGTGTTCCTTCACCCTATTTATACTTGGCCCTAGTAAGCATTCACACTCAACAATTCAACTCAAATATGACTGCTCTGATACCAACATGATATGGGATCTTTTCATCAATGTGAATTATTAAAGAATTGTATCAAATGAGAATAAATTAAAGTGCACCATAAAGAAGGAAGAGCTCAACAATAAAGAGACATACGCATCAAATTTAAACACAAAAACTTGATAACGGAGTTTGTCCCTGATGGAATACATCTTTGGGTCCTGCTCTCAAATCGTAGGGTTCAAGGTTACCTACCAATGAGGAAAGTAGGACCACGGTGCACGATAGGACTACAACTTCATGTTATTCTGAGACTAAATGAGGGTATGGCCGACATGCAAAGTCAAGAGTTCCGAGGAATGGCCAACACAGGTTCATAGACATCCTTTGAACAAGAGAATGAGACATATGGAAGACTCTGGCAACATATAATTAATGATGAAACTTTGAGATGCAGGAGGCATCAATCAAACTCTCCATAGGGTCTGGAAGAGTAACTAGTCAGAGGAGTAAACTCTATGTAACGAGCTCACCTTCCTAAGGTCATGCTAAACCCAAAATTATGATGATATGTGGACTCAAAAAATTTATGCTATGTTCAAAGGCAACATGACTGTTGCCAATATAAGATAATACTCCCTTCCCACTTGTCTTATTTTGTTTTTTCATAGTCAAATGAATGCTATGATACAGAGGAGGAAACGAGTGTCACAAGTAATAAAAACTAGTTCCAGCAGTGGAACCTCAGTGCAAGGAGGTGCATGCAGGAGATGGGCACTCGGGGGAATGTTTCCTCCTCGGTATAGGGTGTCAAACTACAAAGGATATAAACAAGGATCTGCTTGGTTGAGGATGCAAACTGCTGAGGTAAATGGCTTATAACGCAAAAGCGATAACTGACAATAGGCTCAATACTGCAAGCAAGGGCATGAGATGCAATTACAACTTAATGCCAAAAAAATGTCCTTTTTCATAATCTTAGTCTACTTGGTTTGAAAAAGGGGATAAAATTTCACCAAATAGACGTCCTTTCAAATCCAATTTGTGAGTGTGAAAGAGACAAGTTCACTCAGCAATCTTTTCTCTTTTTGAAAACGAGTTGGAAAAGAGATAAAATCAAACTTGTTAGGGGGTTTCTAGGTGGCATGTCATGGGGGAGGTCAGGGACCCCATGCAGGACTTTTGTGAAAGGTCATCATCTTACGAATAACTGACACAAGCTTGGGAAAACCCAAAGCTCTCCAAGTTGAGGAGGATAAAGTGCTAGCAGAGGTTACCTTCTCCACGATGTATGGAATAAAGTCTCTTACTTGAAAGGGCATAGGAGGAGGCATTGGATACCCCACAAGACCATCCCAGTCAAATGGGACCTCTCCAAGACTTGGAGGGAGAGTACTCAGGGAGATTAAAAATCTCTCTTGTTCAGAAGGTGCAGTACTATAAATGTTAATTACATGGTTGACAGATGCATCACCCTCCAAAAGAAGAGTTGTATTAACCCGATATTGCATCGGTACGACCACTTCTTCAATTTGTGGTTGAATAGGATGCGCGAAAAAAAGGCCAGGAGACACATCAGCCTAGAAAATGGGAGTGTGGTCAGGTGATGATTACATATGCATGACTACCGTGTCAATCAAAGGAGAAACAAAGTGTTGGGAAACCAAACATGACTCAGAACTTGAAGGGCCCCTAGGTGAGGACCACGCTTTCGATATCCCTGTAGTAGTAGGACACAAATGAGTAAGGTGATATCCTTCGCAAGTCTTTCAAATGAACTTGGGCTTACGTCTTACACGTCCAGGCTTCTCAATTGTATGAATGCCCCCAACATCATTCAAAATGGTTGGAGACATGCTCTTAGCATGACTGGCAGAGGTTGGAGACTCATCTCCCACATGATGTACAGGGGTTGGAGATCTCATATCGGAATGAATCATGGAAACTAGAGTGATTTCCCCAGCATGACTTGCAACAGTTGGTTGTTGGCCTTCAATATGAATTGCAGAGGTTTTCGACCAATCCCCAACTTGACTAGCAGAGGTTGGTGACAGAATTCCAGTATGACTTGTAGTGAATGGACTAGTGGCAGTGGTGACTTGTGGAATTTGAGACCAAGGTCCTGGGAAAGGATGGCTTTGAGACATTGCAGGCTAGGAAGGGGCATGTTTTACACCTTGTCCCTTTATCCTCCATCTAATTGATATATAGAGGTTTGTACGAGCATCATCACTGAAGAAGATTTTTGCGAAGAGACAAGAGTGTGATAAGTATTATTCAAGTGAGGATATATGTTTCCCCCCATGTGAAGGGGTTCCATGAAGAGGGTAGCTCATACAATAAAATTGATTCCCTTTGTATGAAATACTAGAGGGCATATGGGGACCCACCATGGGAAAAGTGTTCGTAGGAACTGGCATAGTGGATGAAGGATACACGGATGGGGTGTAATAAGTAGAATAACCACCCATTTGAGCACCAAATCCTGAAAAATCATGGCTAGGATTGGATCTGTAAGAGGGGAAATTCCAACCCCCCACAGTGAGAGTTGGTTGAGGGACATGACTCCTATCAAATGAAGATGTGGACAGTGGATTCATCATGCCCTGAGATCCAAAAATAGGATTCATATAACTAGGCAAGGGAGAATATGGAAAGGGTGAAGGAAAGTTTGGCATATCGATAGGAAAATGATTAGAGAGCCAAGGCATGGACTAAGTGTCATAATTTTGTATACCGTTATGAAAAGAGGACAGATTCATCCCCATGAAATGAGTGAACGTAATGGGGGAAGTATAAGTAAAGGAGGGATTCATAGGAACTCCACTGTCCATTCTAACGACAACTCAAGGCATGATATAAAATCCTAAGGCCAACTAGTAATCAAAGAGCACACCAAAAATAATAAAACAATCAATATGCACACAAACAGGATAAAGTGGTTGAAAGGGGCATTCCTCTCTAAAGCAGGTATGCCTCACCCAAGAGGGGCCTGAGACTCCTCTGCTAAATATTGGAGGTAATAGAATTAGTTATAAGGGCCCTCATGGGATTAACAACCAGTCGGTTAGATCCCCCCGGAGAGGTAATCCTCCATAAAGGATGTGTGTTGTCCGACCATTATATGACCCAAGGTACCTACAGAATAACCCCTGCAAGTAACCTATGCGGTACCTAAGTCAAGAAACTAAGTAACCACGATATAATCGATGCATAGGAGAATAATCGTAAGTCAGATCCACCATATGGGCAAGGTAGCAAAACCTGAAACCTTTAAAGCACTGTCTCTCATAGAGGTAAGGGTACTAGCAAGATCCCCATATATGAATAGATCCCTAGAAATGTATCTGACATTAATAAGGTATCAGGGGGATATCTCTTCAACCAACCTCACGCGGTCGCGTTCTTAACTCTGGTGTAAGCGGATCCTCCATATATTACCAAGTATACAATGGATTTCTCCACTCCCTTAGTCAGACACATATGTTGATTTAATAGCCTTGGAGAAGTTTACTCACAAATCCTACTCCAAGGCTCTAAATCGTAAGCCATTTTGTCCACCCTAGAAAAATAAAATTGTTACTAATCAATTTTAAATTATAGCATTACTTTTAGTGGCCTTTCTTACTCAAAAAGGTGTGGTCATGAAACTAGTGATGTTATGACTCAACAAGTAAAATAAATGAATATGAAAACACTGCAAAGTCTTAACTTCAATTTCCAAATAAATGATATGCTTTTCAAAATGCAATTATCAATTTAGTTCTGCAATTCTAAATAAAATGAAATCTTTCTTTACATGTACTAAGATAAATGACAAAGACTCAAGAGATCAAAATTCCAACAATGTAAAATGCCTAATATTTTTGTATTTTCAATATAAGAGAATAAAAATGCAAGGACTGAACAAAAACTTGATATAAAAACTCTAATGTGTGTAAACAGAGACAAACCAAGTAGGATATCAAGGAGAAATAACACCCAATCCAAGATGCAAGGACAATCAAACGAAAAAGATGACAAGAAAGGCACCACCCAAAAATTCAACCAACGAAAGGTTTCATGTCATTCCACAGACACTTAACAGTCATAACAGAGACCCAAGAAGACTCAACAATCATCAAAACCACCCTGCAACCATCAAACCCAGCAACCAACCAACAAAGGGTGATGTACGCGACCGTTCAAGGGAAAATCATGTATCTACGCATCTTGCAGAAGGACATCACACGTATGTATGTGACTGTCAGGAAAAAACCTGCGTATATGTATCAAAACATAGCCTGGCTAAGGAGAAGGCTAAGAAACTCAGACTCAAAGTGAACATAGGTTTTCAAGCAATCATACGACAAGATACTCAATATAAAAGAGATCAATCTAAGGAGAAAAACACTCCAAACCCCGAAAAAGAAGATTTTATCCCCAGTATGGTCGCCAATTCTATTACGAGGAAAATATCTCTATGGATAGGGGTAAACCACACCAAATGGAAATCACTACAAAAATCAACTCCAATATCAGGTATGTTATATAAACAAGTATTCTAGCAAGGAAAGATAAAAGGCCTACCTCGTCCAGACATTTGATGAAGTTCATCGTTGAGCACTTGACTCCAAGCAATACGCCTGCAACTTGTCCTCAACAACCAATAAACGCAAACATATGGTGATAATATATAGTGTTAGCACATTAAATAGCATAATACATCAACATTCATAACAAATACTCCCATGGAATAGCAATTTAAATATTCACAAGATATTAATTGGACGAGAAAAGAGTATTTCTTTTAAAATGTAATCAACATAAGTGAATGAATTACAAACTTTCATGTCGGCACGGTTCAGAACTGAGAAACTAAGTTCCTTCTAGTTGGGCCTCTACCAAAGTCAATCTCATATAAGAGAGACAATGAGGTTCTCAATCAATAAGGGAAGAGCTTGGAGGCTGAACAATTTGTTCAAACTTAAAGGACAAAGGGATGTAGACTCAAAGTGAAGTGAATAATTTCTCCAAGGTAACTTTTCTCTCAAAGTTGAATTCTTCTCCTCTCTTCCATCGCTCAGATTTGGACCATTTGTAGCCTTCAAGTGGAACTGAAGGGTCAATTTGAAACATTTCCAGTATATGGAAGGCCAAGGATCATATATCTGGTGACATGACATGGAAACCTGACACCATTTTTTAATTTTGGGCACAAATCCCTATGTATGTGGTCTGTATCAGTGAAACCTATGTATATGCATGTTGTATAGCTGTTAGGGTGCATATATGTGGAAAAATAATTTTTTTAGCTCTGGGATTTGTAAAAAGGGACTTCAATTCTGCATAGGGAAATGGAAAAAGGCCCTCTGTGCAAGTTTGCATAGGGTGAGGCAAATCTTTCTATAACACTAAGTCCTTTTGTAACCAAGAGAAGGAGAAGGAGGGAAAGAGTACAACCCTTCCTAATTCCTCTCTCCACTCTAAAGAAGGGAGTTGTAGATCCATTTATCATTAAAGCAAAGGATGTTAAACTTATGCAATTTAGAATCCAACTTACAAAGGAATGGTTGAACCCCAAGTGAATGAGTAGTACTCTGATGTAGAGCCAAATTACCCTATCGAATGCCTTCAATAAGTCTACCTTGAAGTTAATATATTTTATATTACCTATACAAATGGAGTGTAGACCTTCTTGGGAAAGTCTAGTTGCTTCATGAATCTATGTCCTTTTTATAAAGCCAAATTGTTTTGGGGAGACACATGTGGAGAGGATGCCTTTATTCCTTCTAGCTATCAACTTCGAGATGATTTTGTAAATGCTATTGCAAAGAGAAATAGGTATGAACTAATCAAAGGTTTTTGGGTTGTTAGTTTTTGGGATCAAAGCAATGAAGGTAGCATTGAAATATGGAAATGTTTGTCTAGAGGTCCTGGATTATTCCTCTTACTTCAACAAGTCATCTCCAAGGATTTCAAAACAGACCAAGTAAAACTCCACAGGGAGCCCATCTAGTCCACAACTCTTATCCTTATGAAAAATTATCTTTGGAAGCTTCAACCAAAATTTTCCCGTTTCCCTCTTGATCAATAAAAGTGGGAAAATGGTTGGAAACATTTAGAATGGTAATCTATGGTTTCTCTAGAGTATTCCTTGAAAATATTTTAGAAGTGAATTGTCCCTTCTTCGACAAGTTCAACAAAAGACATAAATTTTGTCTCATTTTCCCTTTCAATGGCCCAAATGGTATTTATTTCTTTCGTATTGTTTGAAAACCAATGGAAGAACTTTGTAGTTTCATCTCCTTCTTGATTAGCTTTTCATCTCCACATTTCTCAGCTTTTCATCCTCCATTCTTTTTCTCTATTCAAGAGTATATTTCTTCTAGCCTCCTCCAAGGATTTTATATCATTCTTTTGCTAGTCATATATTTTTCCCTGTCCCTCCCCATTAAGACAATGTTGTATCCTGGTTTTAATATACACCAATGCACTATCATCACTCTTTTTTCTCTCCTTGAACCAAGATATCATCGTGTCCTTTGCTCTTTCCAGATTTGAATGAAGTTAAAGAGGAGTGGATTCCTAAGAGGAATAATCTTAGGATCTTCGACATTCATTGATCACTTTTAAAAAAGAGGATTCTTACATCCATGGTGGATTCAATTTGAATGGGCTAGGAGGTTTTTCCATTAAAGGGTCTAGTTCAAGTATAATAGGGTTGTGATCCGAGTCCTCTCTTAAGGAAACCCATTTTCAAATATGGAGGTTTTCCTCCAGATTTGACCCCCAAACAATTACCCCAATATGTCACAAGAGCTGAGAAGGATTCCATGAAGGTAGCCCAATATTTTCATACTAAATCCTCTTTTGAAGTCAAGGAAGAGATAGATTAAATACAAAAATTAGTTCTACAAAAGAGGAAGATCCTATCTAAAGAGAAAATTGAGGAAAAAATCAAGGGGTGGATTCCTAACATGAGCATTTCTTGAACTAGGGACACAAAGATATTTAGGTCTCCATAGTTAGATTAGATCAAGAAGGATTTCATCATCCATATTGTGGAGGAAAAAATCCTCCGACAACATGCCATTTTCCATAAACTAGATTTAATGGGCATGGAATTTGAAGTTGTCTTTAAAGAGGTTTTTGATATTGACATCATACTCTCCCAACCCCAAGGTAGTGACAGTGATAATCTGGAAGCTCTAGAAGGAATTCGAGAATCAGAAGGAACATCTTCCAACTTGATCGTAATTGATGAAGACACCCTACCTATGGATGAAGCTTAGAAGGGGCTAACACAGTTACCCAATCCTATAGGACTACCAAACTAAATCTTGTATGTCTTGTTTTCTACTCAATATGGGGTTGTTACTCTTTTAGAATGGTTATCTTTTGTATTCTATCATGTTATTTTTTCTTCTTGGGATTTTATATTTTCAATATTTAAAGCCTATGTTTTCATTCATTCATGTCAAATGGAAATTATGTTAAATAAATTTGTGTTTCTATCTTATTTGTTTGGGTGATGGCCTGGTTTTCTATTCTAGGACATTAAAAATACCTACAATGCACCCATCATGTATTTGTTCACTAATGGACAAAGAAAAATTCATGTTTGTTTATACAACAATTATCATGGTTTTCATCATTTTTTTTAATGTAGATGGAATATTAAGAATACACATTTACACATTGTTTTTGTTTAGTTAAATTAGAATTTTAATTTAGTTTTTAAAAATTTATTTATAAACTATGACCCCTTCTTATTAATATGGTGATCTCACAATACCTATTCTATCAATGTGTTTTTGCACCTTCAAGAACAATTGCTAGTTTGTAGAGTTGTATCGATTATATTTTCAAGACTTGGTTAATCATAGCTCTTTTGAAGACTCAAATAATAGAGTAGTGATCATTTATATCTTCTATATTATTATCAACTTTTTCTATCAATTTTAGTTATCAAATGTTCTCTATCAATTTGAGTTACTCTGAAAGAAGTACACCTTTTACTCTATAGCATGCCTTGACTGACTTCCCTGGGCTATTGGGGAACTCATTAAAAATTCCTTCTTCATTTAGCTTCGATCTTCCTGAATGTGAGTCTCGTTCAAATTCCCACATTATCCTAATGTGTTTTACATACAAGAATGGTTACATAATTACTATTACTCACAATTGCAACGAAATTTAATATGTATACACAATAATGTTAATAATTGCTTAACAAAAATTAAAATACATGCATGATTAATACTAGATTATCATCCATTTAACCATTCCATTACAAAAATCACTTATTTCTCATCAATTCATGGAACCTAGTAACATATTACAATTAAAATCATTCCACACACAATAATTACAAACACTTATTTGTATTTGAATGAGAGTATGTCCTAGGAATCATCTACAAATTGCACCCCTCTAAGCCATGATATCACCAAGATGAAGACACTCATATATAGGGTTTTTTCTCTCTATCTCTCCCCAACCCACAATGCCCAAGAATTCAAGCTAATCAAAGATCTATAATCAAATCTAAATAAATAAATGCCTTTAAGTATCACACCCATCCCACAACTAATTTGGACCTTCTTCCCTTCAAACAAACACCACATGAGTGAAATTCCTTATCTCTGCGCAATAATCCCTAAGAAATCCTCCCCCTTCCATATTTCAATGTAAACAAGAAAAAACTAATCAACTACACATTATTTGAGAATATTAAAGTGGTAGAATCCAATCCACTTATTAGTCCCTGTCGAAGGCCTAGAGGGACTATAGCGATCGATAATTCTTTGACTTCATATTAGTTTGTCCTTTGACCAAAAATATTTGCATAATATCTATTGTTGGAACTAGGGAACTAAAAACATTGATTTTTATATAATAAAAAATACCATATATGTCATGATCTGATTGGATAACAGATTGGAGGTCTTATTTCCAGCTTTGTTATTCCCAATGTTTTATATGTTAGCATATCCAAAGTTTTTGATCATATACAGTCTTTATGAATTTATACTTTTATTCTTGAAATGTTTGGATATACGAATTTTTGAAGATAGAGATTTAGGTTTCTATTAGTTCATTTCATATTACTGTCCTTTGAATAATTTTTTTTTTACATACCCTCTATTGTTCGAACTACTGTTACTTTTTTTTTATTGTTATAAAATAATATAATAAATGTTTTTTCATACGTAACAGAGCTGCCACACTACATTATTTCTTAAATGTTTACCTAACATGCCTCACAACCTTAAATGTTTATTTAACAGGCCTGTTACAATAGATTTTTGCAAGATACCAGATATATAAAATATGCAGAACAGAAACGAAATGCTAGAAATGACAGAATAACAGTAAAATATCCAGCATAATCTTCACAATACACAGAAATGATTTACGAAATAGCAACAGAGATAGCACTTTGAATCAGATAGCAATGTTCATAGGCCTCTTCGAGGGGGCAACCTCCAATCGAGCAATGCTCTATTACAATAATATCCAAGCTAGGGTTCTCATACCCTCGACTCCTATTTATACTAAAAAGAAGCATCTAGAGGAA